>CAUYRH010131816.1:0-98332 GCA_963574655.1 Perodicticus potto
GGCGCCTGCAGTCCCAGCTACTTGGGAGGTGGAGGCAAGAGACTCGCTTGAGCCCAGGAATTGGAGGTTGCTGTGAGCTGTGATGCCACAGCACTCTATCCAGGGTGACAGCTTGAGGCTCTGTCTCAAAAAAAAAAAAAATGAAATGAAATAGAAACAATATTAGACTGGGAAAGAAGTAAACAAAGTCCAATGAAGTTCAGCTGGCAGTGAAGACTTTGATTTGCTTTGAAATTGTTGTCAACAGAAATATTTTGGGGGTGAGGAGGGGGCGGGTAGGAACAGCTGCTTTACTGACATCTCAAGCCTGTATCAGCTTAGCGACAGTCAGAGCTTCTCCCTTTCACCTCTGTCACGGGACATGTGATTCTGCGTTGTGATCTCAGACTTGCTTGTCTGTCTATCCACCTGCCTCGCTCACTCGACACCTCCCGCAGGGCAGGGAATGGTTTGCAACTCAGGGCTGCACTCAGATAAGGTGCTTCGTGAATGTTGCTGGGATGAATGAACTTGCTGGTTTGGAATGGAATGTTCCCTCAACTTGTTGGTGTCCCAACCGGAAAAATACCTCCTGGTAAACCGGGCACTCGCTCTCTGTCTCTGCTGCCCTGTTAATATCTCAAATGATACTATCTGGCACCCCATGTCTCCTGCCAGAGACAACGCCTGCTCCCAAAGACTCCCAGGCCATGTCCCACCCTTTCTGTCTGAGAAGACAAGTTGGGAGAGGCACAGCCAATCCTCCTTGAAACTTGGATTCTTTTTAAATCAGTATACCTTGAGAACACGTTTCTGTGCCTCTTGCCAAACCTGAAACTTGGTGTTGGAATTACTGGTGATCCTCTGAAAAGCAGAGCCTGAAGTGTCAAGCAAGAAGAATCCTGACCACTCCTAACAACTTGTGTCCCAAGCAGAAAAAACCTCCGCCGAGTCCTCAGACTTGGAGCAACGCTGAGGAAGGGTACAGAATCTTCCAGCATCACTTTTCACTGTTCTTGTGAAAGCAACAAATTATCCCTATGGTTATGTCTACTATTGCCTGTGTTTTGACTGAGTTGATTGGTCAACTAGGGCAAAGAAGCCACTAAATGAACACACACACCCATTAACACACATACTGTACACATAGAAAATTGATGTGTACATATACTTTCCCCTCCCTTTGGTTCCCAGCCATTTGTCTGAAATACCTACTGACTCTGTGCAAATTAGATGGGTCTTTATTGCAGCATCATTCGAGATTTGGGGCTAATATAAAGAAAAGTGTATAAATATGCCACTGCCCTCATTCACCCCAAGTCTCTCAAGGGAATTTATATTCTTATGGTTTGGTCACATCATTTATTGATGAAAAGAATACAATGACAAGACAGGCACAGAGGGTGTCACCAAGGCACAGCTATCTGGAGGATATTTATGGAGAAACAAAACAGAGGTCATTTCTAATCCTTTGTTATAGAATTTAGAGGATGGGCCAGGTGGCCGTGGTAGTGAGGGGTGATGGGGGCTGCATAAGGCTGAACACTTTGTTGCAAAAGGGCCCTTGTCCTGTGTGAGAGCCTTGTTGAAGAGCTCTGTGACAGCTTCAGGACTCACTCTCCCTCTCCTTCCCTCCCTCCCTTTCTGCACTTCCCCCTCCTCTCCCTGTCTGGCTTTCAGAAGAACCCCCTCTCCTTACCCCTTTGAGCGGCAGGAGGTGGTACTGGCTTCCTGAGGAGGACAGTACCCGGAAACCTCTTTGCTCTCATCCAATCTTGCGTTTTCTTTCTGTTTTTGTTTGTTTGTTTTGTTGTTGTTGTTGGGGGGGGTGCCTCTCTCCCCAGATCCATTCTGCATCTTTTTCCACCTGGCTCTGTGCTCTAGGGGATGGATCTTTGTGAATGTGTCAACAGACTGCAGCCCACATTCCATTTTGGTCAGTCCTGCAAGAGACATTGGAAAGAGACCAGGAGCTAGGGTCAGGCTGCACTGTCAACTCCGCTCACTTTCAGCTCCTCTCCCCTCCCTTCTCCCCTCCCCTCCCATCCCTTCCTCTCCCTTCCCCTTGCCTCCCCTCTCCTCCCCTCTCTTCTCCTCTCCTCTCTCTGTTTCCCCCTTCTTTCATTCTTTGGATTTTGGAAGAACTTGCTTTCCTTACCCCCCACTTTTTTTTTTTTTTTGAGACAGAGCCTCGAGTTGTCGCCTTGGGTAGAGTGCTGTGGCATCACAGCTCACAGCAACCTCAAGCTCCCAGGCTCAAGCCATTCTCTTGCCTCAGCCTCCCAAGCAGCTGGGACTATAGGCACCCGCCACAATGCCCAGCTATTTTTTGGTTGTAGCTGTCATTGTTGTTTGACGGGCCTGGGCTGGATTTGAACCCGCCAGCTCAGGTATATGTGGCTGGTGCCTTAGCTGCTTGAGCCACAGGCACCATGCCTCCTTACCCCTTTGAGCAGCAGGAGGTGGTACTGGCTTCCTGAGAATGGCAGCCCCAGGAAACTGCTGTTCCCTTAGGGTTTTTCTTATGTCCCAGGCTTCCTTTTATAAACATGTCCTTGATTAAAACTCCCCCTCACATCACCCACATGGACTCCTTCCTGCTAGGAGCCAAGTAAGACAAAGTCTATGGACCAAGTAAAATGACAAAGGATGTGATTCTCCCCCTGTGCTCCAGAGGTCTAGATGGAGTAGCATCTCCTTTTGTTCTTCCCACTTCTCCCCTCTGACTCAGGACTGAAGAATGAGAATGATATTCACATTATTCCCGGGAGAGATTAAGCTGGGGTCATAAGCACCCCAACAGGACCTCACTTTCCTCCCCACCCACCTCACCTCCTCCAGTCGCCTGCATCAGAGCTAAGACTTGGGAGGCCCCAGGCAGGCCTGGATCAGTGCCTTTCCCACCTTTTGAATTTGGGTCACATACATGCTTCCTGTTTGGGGTCCTTGCTGAAGTCGGGCTAAGCCCAAGCCGGGTTTCTCACCAGGTTCTCTAAGGACACGAGGGATGGGTAAAGACAATTTGCAACTTGTCATGCAATAAACCAGTGCATGTGCTCTTGTCTGATTGGTGTAATTACAGCCTCCCAGCTACTAGGAGTTCTAGGTCAGGAATTATGGCTAATTCACAGTTCTCTCTTCTTGCCCCAGTGCCAAACAACTGGGAGCTTCTGAGGCAGGCAAAGGGTTTCCACTAAAACAAAGCAAAAAACAAACAAAAAAACACTTTTTAGATTCTATTTTAGCTAGAAATTGGCACATAACTTCATTCTTATCAATAAGATGTAAGTACTCCAATCATACCATCAATTTCCTCCTCCTTTATTTTGCTTGGAATGTGGGCCTGATGGCTGGAACTTCAGCAGCCACTTTGGGAAGATGAGATGACAAGCAAGAAGGAGAAGACAGAATTACTGAGGTGCTGGCTTTGATGTTATTAAGCCACTGAACTAATTTGAGCAACCAACTACCTCAAGAACCTAGAGTTTGTGTTTGAGAGAGAGAATATTAACCCTTATTTGCTACTTAGTTATTCTGCTGCTTGTAGCCACAGGCATTCCTGACACAATGAATAAAGTATTGATAAAATAATTTCATCTTCTCCAACACCCATTTGCTTTTTAGCTTGAAATCTGTGTACCATAGGCATTATTTTAAAGTGAGTGAGTGAGGGCCTCCATTATGATTAATTCAAACCTGATTCACCCCAATCCTGCTGAAAGCCCATAGCCCCTTTCCACTCTGCTTCTCAGTGGTCCTGGAGCTCCTTTGGAGAAGACACCGTGTCGACATGTATATCCCCAGATATGAATGTCACATTGTTCATGTAATTGGCATTCAACGAAAGACTGAGAACTGAACAAAGAAAATAAGCTTCAGAAGGTCCAAACACGTTCTAGTCACTATTTCAGGCACACTGAATCTCTATGAAGCAAGCACTTTTGTCCACATTTTACAGAGGAAAGCCCCGAAGCTCAGAGAGCTTTTATAATTTGTCTGAGATCCTGAGGCTCGTGAACAGCACAGGGCACATGCAAGTCCCCGCCTAGCTGGCTCTAGATGTCTTCCCTGCTAGGCTTGGAATTCAATCTATAAAAAGCTCTTGGCTTTCCTCGTTTTATCATCCGAAGGCACCAGCAGACCCAGCCGGGTGCCCACTGGCATTTAAGCCGACTCTGCACTAAACTTTCAGTGTTTAGCCTTCAATCCATGAGGGGTTCAGAGGGCGGTGGTTTGGGGCGATTGAGAAAGTGTCCCTTTCCACTCTCTCATTTGCATGCTGGATGTCTACCGAAAGTTGCTATGGTGATCCGTTTGACCAGAAGTTTCCGCTGAATCATCCCAACACGTACATAAAAACCTGAGTGTGGTTTGGGGACCCAAAGCCCAGCAGCTGGGGGAGACATCTCCATTTTTCATTTGTGACTCACCCGTGGTCATGCGTGGGCCCAGCCTGGAGCAAGGTGAAACCTCTGTGGCAGGTATGAGCTCCCTGGAGAGGTTCAACACAGCGAGGCATGTTGAAATTGACTCTAAGGAACCTGAAAGCCCAAGAGGGAAGTGAAAGCCTGCACCTGAGCTGTGCCTTGCCCCGCTGGGTCCTTCCAGGGATGCAGGTCTTTTAAGGAAATGTCTCAGTGTGGAGAGCTTGGAAGGGAAGTCTGCAATCAGCTCTTGTGTTCAGGTGGTCTATTTGGGAGCTGACTCAAGGAAGCAGAAGGAGGAGGGGGCAAGGAGGAGAAGCCAACAGATCCATGTGTTGTCCGTGTGGCCACCACGAGCAGAGACATCTGCACAGGGGCCGTTTCTACAGGAATTGGTGAGAAGACATACCAGGGTTCCGATTTGCTCTCTGCTCCTTGCTTTGCTGGCTACAGGCCGCCGGCCTTGTAAGTTTTAACCTTGACCATGACATCTCTCTGTACATAGAAATGAAGAAAGAAAAAATACCTCCTGTGTCACAAAAGAGAGGATGTATGCAGTGGAGCCTACTGTAAAATCTGGTGTACGGTGCCAACTTTGGTTTCTTTCTTTCCTCTCTTGGGCCACGAGATTCAGCCAAGCGATACCTGCTGTTCTTGGCTGTGAACCAGGCCTGAAAAGATCTTATGGCCAAGTAGTTAATTTATATAAGTAAAGACTTAAAGAAGGCTCTCAAAAGATGCCGCTCATTTTCTCTTTGGAGGTAAACTTGACTTAGCAGTCGCTCTTCTGTATAGTTAGGGGAACATGAACGTGATTGTCTCTGCAGATAAACAAATGTAGATTTGTATACAGAGTTGCCTAATTAATCCCTTGTTTGCTACATGGAGACCTTTGGGGGATGCCCAGGGGCTTGTAGATGGAGGTGAATTTGGAACAATAAAGCTGTGTTGTCAAGGGGAAAACATCCAAGGCAGCCTGTTAAAATGCTGTTCAAAGAGAGATGCTGTTTTTCAAATTGATGTTGATTTTTAAAGACTGTGCAACACATTAGGAAGAGTGTAGAAACACAGACACAACTTTTCTAGAAAATAATTTTGTCGTATCAAAGCCTAAAAATATTTACACCTTTTCACCTAGCAACCCTAAGTTTCGGTATTTGTCTTGGGGAAATTATCAGATATTCTGCACTTATGCATGTGGCAGAGTATAGATCAAAGCAGTTGGTATATTACTAAAAAATTGCAAAGGATCGTAACATCCCCCAGATAAGCAAAATAATCAAATACATTATTTTCATAATCACATGGTTACATTGTAAGTGGCTAATAAAGACGGGTTTTCAAAGAGCGTTCCGCGTTCGGTGATCCAGGGAAGTATCAATGGTACGTGATGAAGTGAAAAGTTGGATATAAAAGGCACATTCAATCTGGTCCCAATTCTGTGAAAAATATTTTCACAGAACATTTGCATGCTTGTGTACATATGTTTGCACATGCATGACGGTAAATAACTTAAAGGAAAATACTCCTAACAACCCCTATTTCTAAGTTATCTTCATTCCTGTCTTAGCAAATTAAGAATTTGCCTTTGCGTTTTCCAGATTTTCTGTAATGCGCAAAAAGAAGTAATACCTATGAGATATAAAAAATCCTAAAGAAGCCATGTTACAGAACTCTGGTCATTTTTCTTTAGCATAATTTTTCTTCAAAATGCAGTTGGCTCTGCCTCTGAAAGGTCAAGGGGGGCTGCAGTGCCGTGGATGCTCAGCAAAAGTGCTTTGATACATGACCTCCGACCCACAGGAAGAAACAGCGAGGAAGGCAGCAGGTGGATGTGGCAGGGGGGATTTGTGATTGCCTTGAATGACAGCTGTCAGAAGCCCCCTCAAAGTTCTGGTTAGTCTCCTGGGGACTCTGCGCAGGTGGCACACTACAGTGCCTGCTGTCACTTCCGACCTTCAGGGGCACGTCTTTGACCATGAAAAAGAGGTTGAAACTAGAATCTCCCAACATCCTGACCTTCTTACCTTCTTTAGATTCCTTCCTTGGATGGCGCCTCCATTTCCACGCTCACTCCCTCTTCTCCTGTGGTCCCAAGTCTGTGTTCTCCAGCTGGGGGACTTTTCTCATGAACTCCGGCCCTGCATTGCCAGTTGACACTTGAACTTGGCTAACAGAGCGCCTTGCAGGGTGTGAGGGCAATAGCAGGTGCTGTCACTGTAACAGAGCTCTCCTTGCTTACCCACAGATGCCTTTCCTCCTCTGACTTCTCTTTACATTAATATGTCTATATTTTTTGTGAGCCATGGATGCCTTTGAGAATTTGAAGGAGTCCGTGAGACCCTCGTGGTAGGAATGTGTGCATGACATAGGTCCATTTGTGTTCTCCTGAGTATTCTAAGGGTCCTGACACTGCCAGATAGAAATTCTGCTTCCAGTCATTCCAGTAAAGTGGAGTCCAATGATTAGCACAGGCTCCATCATGTCAGCTATTCCTGTTCTCATAGATGGGATATTTATGGCAAGGGGTAACTGGATAACCCCAATGTCCCAGGAGGGCTCTAGCTCCAGCTAGCTCTAAGCCACCTCACTTGGTTTCTGTTCAGAGAGAACCACTTTCTGACGGCTAATTCTGAACTTGACTCTACATTGTCAAACCCTGTCTTAGCCATAGGCAAATGCTTCAACGTGAGTACTAGGAGTCTTCTAGCCCTTAAACTGTGAAAATTTGCTTTTTAAAAAAAAAAGGAATAAGCAAGAAGAGTATTGAGTTCTCAGGAGATGGTCTGCAATGCAGATTAATAGATTAGATAATAATCTAGAAGGAAAGATTAAAAACAAAACGAAAGACTCTTGGATATGAGAATCTGGTGGGGACCCTGCTATCAACCATCTGTGTGGTCTTGAGCAAGTTGATGTAGTGGATATGTTGAAATTCCACTTATTCACTCATTCATTTAGCCAGCTTTGCCAATGGTGGCGTGTTCCAATCTAGGATGAGGAAAGAAAATAAATGCTGTGTCTTTCATGCCAGGACATGTCAGTGTACAAGGAAGACCAGAGTGAGTGGTAAAGAATCAAGAGGGACCTTCTAGATCTTAGTAAGGAGCTACCCTTTTATGCTAGATGTAATGAACACTTTCAGAAGGGGATGAACACAGCCCAGCTTATGTTTTGATGCAGCCTACCAGGTGGTACCTGGTCTTTCTTGTTCACCGCACAGACTCTAAGACAGTGGTTCTCCACCTTCCTAAGGCCGTGATGTGTTTTCGTTGTTACAAAGGGGTCACAACCCACAGGTGGAGAACCACTCCTCTAAGAGCATCTGTGGGATGAGAGACTTTATTGTCTGAGATGAGGAGAACTGACCAGAAGGAAAGGGCAATGCTGGAGGCCAAGAGAGAAATCCAGAGGCCATCGTGTGGTCCTAGGAGACAAAGATGGACAACAGGCAATTCCTCAAACTCTCCAGCATAGAGTTACCAGGTAACCCAACGATGCCCCTCCCGGCTATCCAAGCAAAATGGAGACACACATGCAGAGAAAAGCTCGTAAATGATAGGCGAACAGCAGAATTATCAAAAATAGCCAAAAACCATAAACAACCAAAATGTTCATCAGCGGATGAATGGATAAGCCGAATATAGTGTACATGTACAATAGAATATTATTTGGTCCGAAAAAGGAATGAAGTTGCAATAGATGCCACCAGATGAATGAACCTCAAAAAAGGTGACACTGAGTGGGAAAGGCTAGTCACAGAGGAGCACACGTTGCACGATTTCATTTAGGAAATGTCACACATCTGTAGAGAAAATAGATCGGTGGTGGTTGTTGGGGCCAGGGAGAAGTGACAATGGTGGGGTTGGTAACAATGCTCTGGATTTTGGCGGTAATGATGGTTGCACGACCTAGGGCATGCAGACAACCCGCTGAATTGTGTACTTCAAGCCGGGGAATCGTATGGTCTCTGAATTATGTCTCAGTGAAGCTATTTTGTGGGAAAAAAACAGTGGCAAACACACTAAGTTGAGTGAGGATAGACTCAGCACGGGGCCCTGAGAGTCTGGGGCTTGGTGCAATGTGAGTGGGGGAGAGAGGCACGGAGGCCACTGGCTTGGTCCCTCGTTTCTGTGGCCGTCTCCTGTTCTCGGTGATTTTTTCTGGTGTCACATTCACACATGATGATTTTGGGGGGGAAGAGGCAAGATGGCCGACTGAAGCCAGCTTTCAGCAGAAGCTGCCGTCCAGAGGGAATGGTAATAGCCAGAACCACCCCAATAAAGCTGAAGCTCGGGAGCTGAGCTGAGAGAGAAGATTGATGGATTCGCATCACCCACCCAAGCACCCATGACTCCATTTCAGGTACAAAACCCATCCCAAAGAAGATGAGAATCCTTCCCTCCTCCCACCCATGAGTGCTGCTCGCTGTGTTACCTACATGATGATCTTTTTCAAAGTCTGCCTCTTTCTTCCAATTAAAGTATAAGGGGAGAAAAAAAGGCTTGGGTCTGTGTGTGTGCCGGGAGGAATGGTTCTTAAAGAAGTCACAAAGCTTTCCTTTTGGTGACCTTTTCACTCTTTTGGGGGGGAATGCTATGACCTTTGACCCCATGGATGCTGATGGAACAGACTCAGGTCTACAAAGCATTGACAATTCGACGGGTTTTTCACGGAAAGGATGTGGTATGTTCTAAGGCAGATGGCTTCCCCAGGCAGCAGTCAATGTACAGAGTGAGAATCATGGTGTTTCCTTTGCCTAGACGCTTATCTTAGCTTTTCATACCCCTCTAAGCATGACTTCTGGTAAAGTCACAAACAAAAAGAACATTTTTTTGTGCTGATGAGAAATGACGATCAAAAAAAAAAAAAAACAAAACAGAGCCAGGAACATGCAATTCATTACCATTAGTATCAAGTTTTCCTTGTGTCGGTGTTGTGGGAGGAGGCCCTTTTATCTGATTTAAATTATACAGACAAATAATGAACATGTTTCTGTCCTCAGAAGAGTTATCAAGGCTGGAGCCCAAGTTGACCAGCTTCATTGGATTCTGAGACAAAGAAATTTACTCCTGGCCCCGAGGCTAGCTAGGAAACACACTATCTTGTATCCACAGTGATATCTGATTTCCCAAGTTACCCACTTCATTTATTCATCCAATCATTGAGGTCATAAACGTATTTGCTACTCTACCCATTCAGGGCTATGAAGATGAGGTACCATGCCCGCCCTCAAAGAGTTCATGGACATAGGGGGAAAGAGGCCAAGTCAGCAATAAGCTCTGTCAGGAAGTGCGCCAAGGATGATGGGGAAGCCTCAGAGGCAGGCAGAAGGGACTCACAAGGGGCCATGTGAGTTGGGATGCTCTCAGCGGTAAGGAGTAAAACGCACAGCATGCAGAGCTCAAAACATGAAATCTCTATGTCACTCAGTGGACATCTGAAGATGGGGTGCCCTGGTTGGACGCTGTCTCAAAGACTCGGCCGTTCTCACGTTCCTACTCTGCCCCATTCGTGGGTCATCCGCTCACCTTGGGCTCCTGTTGAATGGTGGCTACTACCGAGTAACAAAGCTTTCTATGGACCACATTTATTCCGATGCCCATATAAACCATGCCATGGGATGTCTTAGAAGTAAAATAAGTGAGAGAGGTCCTTAGTTCCTTCTCTTCTCTTCCATCTCAAGTCTGCACAGGAATGAAAGAACCCAGGCTCGCACAGGCTTAGGTCAGTCTCCAGTCACGCAAAGCCACATGGTTTCGGCTGCTCCTGGCTTCCCATCCAGGCAGAGGGAGAGGAGGCAGGTTTTGTTTTCTGCTTCACGCTGCACAGTCATCTTGGTTCCCCGGGTGTGGGAGGATGCTTGCCACACACTGGTCTAAGCGCCGGTCTCCTCGCCCCTCAGCGCCACAACACTCCCCCGTGTCCCCTCGATGACTTGGCACTCAGGGAGCCTCATTGCTCAGACTCTGCCTCCCGTGTGCACCTTCTTCTCAGGCCCCGCTGTTCCCATCTCCTTGGCAGGTCGCCCAACTACAAATCTGTTTTTTTTTTATCTTTCTGCTTGAGCAGTGAGATGAGGTGGGTGCATCAAAGAAGAACCATGAAATCAAAGCCATGATCCACCTTCCCATCCAAGGGCCCCTCCTGACTCTCTGGCCGATGACCGGAGACCACACTGAGCTTGGAGGCCCAGAGGAGCTAGCTGTCAAGCCATCCCATCTGAAAAACCAGCCTGTGACCAGGAAACTGAACAAATCTCGTACAGAAGCCACCGAGACAGAACAAAGAGGGAAGCCTGTGGACTCTATCATCTTCACAGAGCAACTTTGCACATTACTCTCAGACATCAACCGGATTAGAACCCGGCTAATCGGTTTTCTATGCTCTACATCAGTTAGGGAAAAGGTCACTTTGGTATATGATTTTTCTTTCTTTCTCTTTCTAAGCCACAGAACTTCCTCCAAGGAACAAGCATTAACCTCCGGTTCTCGGAAGAAAAGCCAAGTCACCCATTTCTATGAATTCTCTCACTGAGCTGATGATCGGTGCTAATGGCCATAGCTATAGCTATTTACTGAATGCAGGTGCCAGACCCTTCACGGATCTTGCCTGCGATGGAGCCTCCTGAGATGTGGATAGCCCATTTCACATATAAGTAAACTGTGTCTCATTGAGAAGAAGGAACAGGAGAAGCAGCCTCCTGGAAAAATGTGGGCTGGAAGTCAGGAGAGCTGGGATCTTTTCCTGGTCTTGTTAACACCACCAGAGTTAGGCAAGACATTTTCTTTCTTTTCTATTTTGTGTGTGTGGGGGTTGTAATGTTTTACTGCACTTTTTATTTTGGATATATGTGAGTACATAAGATTAGGTTACATTGGTTGCATTTATAAGGTGAAGTCTGAGTTGTAGATTAGTCCTTCCTAGGAGGTGTGCCCTCTCTCCCTACATTGTACCTGTTAGGTGGAAGCTTACCAAACCCCCTTCCCTCTTCTTTATTTTAATTGTGTTTTTCTCTCATTTGGGCCTATAGTTGTTAAGCTGCTAGTTTCAAATTAGTATTGAGTACATTGGATGCTTGCTTTTTCATTCTAGTGATAAGTTTACTTACGAGAATGTTCTCCAAATCCATCCAGGTCAATACCAAAGATATGAAGTCTTCATCTTTTTCCTGGCTGAA
The DNA here is from genome assembly GCA_963574655.1 of Perodicticus potto. Lineage (NCBI taxonomy): Eukaryota > Metazoa > Chordata > Mammalia > Primates > Lorisidae > Perodicticus > Perodicticus potto. Next base: position 11,584 of record CAUYRH010131816.1, read on the forward strand.
TGGTATTCCATGGTGTACATATACCACAGTTCATTAATCAGTTCAAGGGTTGATGAGCACTTGGGTTGTTTCCACATCTTGGTGATAATGAATTAAGCTGCTATAAACATTTGAATGCAAATGTCCTTGTGATTAAGTGATTTCTTTTTTCTGGGTGGATACCTAACGAATGGGATTTTGAGATCAAAGGGAAGGTCTCCTTTTAGCTCTTTGAGAGTTCTCCATACTTCTTTCCAAAAAGGCTGATTTCCTTTTGATGCATATGTGTTCTCTTCTCCCTGCACCCACACCAGCATCTGCAGCTTAACTTTGTAATGTGGGCTATTCTCCCTCTTTCCCACGGGAAATTCCCAAGTACTGTCCAAGAGAGTGAATAGCTACAGTGATAAAATATAGGTTGGTGGAAGATTTAATCGAAATGAAGTCTTTCTGCAACAGGGGTGATCCTCCCGGAGGTATGTTGGGGTCTCTCAATAAAACCATGTGACACTTGGTGGCCACCATGTGCCAGGCACTTTGTGAGTCATGGCCACACGCATTATGCTCTGTCACAGAAATAGTTTCAGAGCATACGGGTTCATGTAAAGACTTGCAAACTGGGAACAGAGGCACAGGGGTCCTTTACACAGCTCTGGCACATTATAGTTAAGAAAACAGAAGCTAGAGAATAAAAGTGGCTTTCCCCAAATATCCATTCAACATTAGATCCACTGGAGGGATCCAGAGAGATCTATTATGTCAGAGTGTTGGCTAAGACAAAGCCCAAGTACCGACTCACTCAGGAACAATAAGAAAAGCCCAATCCCTGGACGTGTGGTCAGGAATTACTCCCTGCCCCGTGAGTGATATAGGGATATATGCCCTTCATGCCACTTAACAACCTCATCCCGGACACTTCAAAACAGCACAGGGCCCTGGCTCTGTTGCCGTTTCCTATGCTGACCATGGCATCCCTGTTCTCTCTTCCTACAAGACACCAACATGAGCATAATTTTAAGGCCTGGCTTTATTTTTCTCTGTCTCTCTACTCCCACCCCAACATTGGTTCAGTGTGCCTTTTCTCTCCCTGACTTCCAGTTGGGTTGCATAACATAAGAATTGTATATAAAAATCTATATAGACAATGTTGCAATAAGAGCGCGTACAGTTAGAATATGTCACTGCATTGGAAGGAGTTAAGTGAGCAGCCAATCAGACTTTATTTCTAATGGCTGGAGGACATTAGCAGTGTAGAATGATAGCGGCATTCAACTACAGCACCGGTGGCTTGCTCTGTTGTTAGGAGGGTACACTGGTCTCACCTCTGGGTTTGAGATACATCCTTAGACATTGGAGAGAATATTCAATTCCATGGAAATCACTTGGTTCTCATGGAACAACAGGGAGCCCAGTGAGAATGAGCCCACTGTCCTGGGCTTCGTTTTGTGAGACATGTTGCAGTGGAATGAAGCCTGGTGAAAGCTTACTAAGTTGCTAGCAGAAATTTTATTCTTGCTCATATAAAACTGGATAATCACAGTGCATTCCATCTATAGTAGATATCCCTGGAGATCAGAATAGATACCAGTGAGGGAAAACAATTACATAGATATTTTATGTATACATAAAAGATAGTATTTAGATAGGGATGAGATATAGAAGATTATATATTATGCATGATAAGAATTTCACTTCTGGAAAACGAAAATGTAAATATGTTAAGTGCTGGTGGAGAAGGGGGGAGTCATATCTACAACAGAAGCTCTTCATTTTCTGTTCTAATTCTGTTTCTGACCTAACACAGAAATAAAATAACAAATATTGGCTCTTTTTGTCACCAATAAAGTGTCCCACATATATCCTAAGGTGTTTGTATATTAAGAGGGAGAAATACGTTAGTGCCTGAAAGATATTGCAGAGAAAGTAAAAAATCTACTTTTGACTTGGTGACCTTTTACATGTCCTCTATGGCTGCCAAAAATGTTGTTGACCTCTGCACATAAAAATGGATGAATGTCAGGAAGGATGGATAGATGGATAGATTAGTGGGTAGATCGGAAGGTGGACAGATGGATATAAGGATGGATGGGTGGATGGGTGGATGGGTACATGGGTGGGTGGGTGGGTGGATGGATGGATAGATGGATGGACAGGTGGACAGATGTACATAAGAATGGAAGGGTGGATGGGTACATGGATAGATGAGTGGATGGGTACATGGGTGGGTGGATGGATGGATGGATGGATGGATGGATGGATGGATATATGGATGGACAGGTGGACAGATGGACATAAGGATGGATGGGTGGATGGGTACATGGGTGGGTGGGTGGATGGATGGATGGATAGATGGATAGATGGATGGACAGATGGACCTAAGAATGGAAGGGTGGATGGGTACATGGATGGATGGGTGGATGGGTACATGGGTGGGTGGGTGGATGGATGAATGGATGGAAGGATGGATGGATATATGGATGGACAGGTGGACAGATGGACATAAGGATGGATGGGTGGATGAGTACATGGGTGGGTGGATGGATGGATGGATGGATGGATATATGGAAGGACAGGTGGACAGATGGACATAAGGATGGATGGGTGGATGGATGGACAGGTGGACAGATGGACAAAAGGATTTATAGAATTATATATGGATGAGGAACAGCATTATATTTTATCCCTTTATCCCCCTTGATTATCACAAAGTCTGACATACAAATTTCCAATAAGTGAAGACCTGACAGTAAAGGGTCAACTGGTCGTCGGAGAGAACGCAACATCATCTGTTCCACTTTGGTATTTTGTCATTCATCAAAACTCAGGGGTTTTGAAGTATCGGTGAAGCCTGGGAGTAGGTACATGGATTAAACTGAGGAACCCTGCTGCTCCAAGACATGTTATGAAAACGCTACTATTGGGAGGATGGGAGGATGAAACCCAAAAGTAGGGCTGGGGACCAATGAAGGAAACTTCCTTCCTTTCAGGTCTGTCATGTGATAGTCTAGAAAAGAGAAATACATTATATATTATATAAAATATATATTATATAACATACATACACATATAGAAAATGACAATGTACAGTCACAAATGCTGTGCTGTGAACCCTGTGAGCAGCGTGGAGATACATAGCCCTACTTGAATTAGGGAAAAACACACAAGAGTCCTCTGAAGGAAAGAGGGGATCTCAGGTCAATGTGAGTCAGCCAGGCTGAAAAGGAGGAGGGGTAAAGGATGCATAAGGCCAGGACTCCCCCAGCCTGCAGGTACCATGGCCGGGTGGCAGCACAGTGTGGACTGACCCCCTCCTCCTCAGCAAGCCAGTTCCCCTCTCCCCTGCTGTCTCTTTGGGTTTGAGCCACTTCTTATAGACCTAAAAGAAAGCCTGCTTTCATCTCTAACCTCCCTTTAGAGTCCCTTTCCTCCTTCCCTTTCACAAGTCATTTGTTTATTGAAGAAAACAGATTGCTTAGAGAATTTCCAAAATTTTCAATTCAAATTATTGCTTTGTTCTGGGATCCAATAATTTCTTTATCATCTGTATTTCCTGTAAACTGGCAGTCTTATATTATCATTGCCATCAGCCTTCTTCTTCTTCTTCTTCTTCTTCTTCTTATTATTATTACATTACTACCAAATCTTCCCAATGTTATTAGAAAGGTTAAAATGTATGCAATAGAATGCTAGCTTCTAGTAGTCTAATTTCTCTTTCAAATAACTTGGAGTCAAACCTTTTCTCTCAACTCCATATTGGTGCTCAAGTTCGGGAGGAGATTCTAACACAGGGAAAGAGCACAGACTTGTGCAGTAGCCAGGAAGGACCAGTATTACGGCTGCATTCAGCTCAGAGTTTTTGGAAACAGACCTTTCTGACGGTAACTTCCAATAAAGTTGATGGGTGTTACATTCATGACTAGACTCTTAGTCACCTCAAGGGAACTGAAATTGAATGGAAGGGAGGGGAGATATTAGCAATTCTGATTGCAAATGTGAATGCAATTTTAGGGGTGTTTTTATAATTGCTTTTATGCTTTGATCAACTGCCTCACATAATACTGGCCTGCAAGGTGGAAGGCAAGAGTGAAGGGAGGAAATCCAAGGATATTTACTTGCCTAAATGCCTGTGACCGGAGAAGTCACAACAGGGCATATGCTTTGTCATTGAATAAAACAGAAACCTTTCACTTTTCAGCTTGTTATTCAGCAAATTATTGGATACCTGCATACTTTAACACTCACAACTAACCTACAAACAGACCAATGCATGTTCATGTATAGCAAACACCAATTTAGGGATAGTCATATGAATCCCCAAAAGGTCAGTGATATTTTCCACAAAGGAGGGAAAAAGAGATCAAGTTCAAAACTGCTGTGACATTTGCACTTGCCACCCAACTCTTCTTCCACCTGTCTGAACATTTTCTCAGATCTTTTCCACCTGGAGTGTCCAAGCAGATAATCTTAGGGACACAGGTTCAGCCTAACATCTTTAGACACCCACCACCATTGGGAACCAGGTCTAGAACTCCCAGCTTACCTGATCTCTCCTCCAAATTCCTCCTTTAGTCACTTCTTCTAAGACCGAAACAAACCCAGGAATGTTACAATGAAAATGAATGCTCCTCTGGCAGAAACAGGGTTCTGGGATCCAAAGCTTCACACTGTGCACATAAAACAACTCATTTAATCAGCTGGTCAACATGCACTGGCCACCTTCCTGGCCATAGTCACAACAGATGTGTTGGGGTCGGACACCTAGCTGGATGACTTAGCAACACCTACCATGACAGACTATAATGTCATGTATTGTACAATCCTACACTCTATTATATGATGCTAACTCTGTTATCTTATATCTTATGGTCCTTATTTGGCACTTGACCATCTCCTTCTTGAGGTAGATAATGAGTGCAGACTTTTAAGCCACGTCTAGTAACCCCCTTGTACCACATGGCCATGTGATCTGAGGAGGCATCTACAGAGAAACTAGGGTGGTCCTGAGCTTCCTCCTGGTCGGATGGAAATACCAGCGGTATGTCTCTCATGGGGTGATGGTCACTACCCGATGAGTGAAAGCCGAGGGCAGGACCCAGCTGAGTACCATGTCCACACTATTAGTGATGTTATCATTTGATACAGGCCTGTCAGCATCACTGCTGGTGACAGCTCTTCCATCACACTCAGACGTTCAGACAATCCTCCAGGTCCCTCACCCATAGGATTTCTGAATCTGAGTCTTGAGCCAACCAGATATTCCATCCCTTTTCCCCAGAGATTGGCTCATGAACACATGAACTAGACCTATGTGCCTCAAACAAAGTTTCCATGTGCCTGACTGAGGACTCGGGGTGGCTCCCATGGACCCAGCCTGGGAGGACTGAGAGCTGGACCAGCTGCAACAATCACAACCCCATGAGAAGTCTGAGTCTGGAGTTCGCACAAATGGAGGGAAGTCAGTTCCAATGACACCGCATGGCCCTCGTCCCCAGCCAGGCCTGACGACCAGCTCTGTTCTAGATCTTTTTGGTCATGTGAACCAGCAAATTCCCTTCTTGCATAAGCCAATTTAAGCCAAAATGTTTTCACTTGCAACCCAAAGAGGGCTTTGCCATTCCATCATTCAGATGCAGACACTGAAACTCAAAAAGCGCATAAAGGACCCCTTGAAAGTCACATAGCCAGTAAGTCGTGCATTGCTATGGCTGGTGAACACACTCTCGAAGAGAGGTGGAGCTACAATACTGGGGACCCATGAATGCAAGACAGGAGGGCTGGAGGCATCATATGAGCACCCCACCTTCATTAGCTTCAGGTGGGACACTGCACTCGCGCTGTACAGTGGAGAATGGGCAGGACTGGGGCGTGTGGCAATGGGGGCGGGCCTCGCCTTCTTAGCTGAGGATTACAAAACAGCGTCCCTGCGCCTGGAAGCCCTGGGGAGGCAGCTGTGAGTCAGAGCCGCACCAGGGCTGTCGCCAGCAGCAGCAGCAGCAGCTGTGCCAGGACAGGACACCTTGCTCACAGGGGAGCACTTAATCCCACCCCTCCCTTCATCCTCAAATCCATCCCAGCAAGACTCGTCACGGCCCACCTCGGTTCCAGGGCCCACACGTGTCAACCGTGTTTTCCACCCATTTCCATCTCAGAAAGGTACAAGCTAACACGTGAGCAAGGCAAGCAGCCCAGTCCCTGGGGGACGGGCCAGTGGGACTAGTGAGAGGCAGAGGAGGGACAGTTGTGTGGCAACAGAGCAGCCACACACCTTTCTTTCTTTCTTTCTTTTTTTTTTTTTTTGAGACAGAGCCTCAGGCTGTCACCCTGGATAGAGTGCTGTGGCATCACAGCTCACAGCAACCTCCAATTCCTGGGCTCAAGCAAGTCTCCTGCCTCCACCTCCCAAGTAGCTGGGACTATAGGTGCCCACCACAATGCCCGGCCATTGTTTGGTTGCAGCCGTCATTGTTGTTTGGTGGGCCCGGGCTGGATTCGAACCCACCAGCTCAAGTGTACATGGCTGACGCCTTAGCCCGTTGAGCCACAGGCGCCGAGCCAGGCACACACTTTTCAATCCTGTTCTCTAGGACACATGGTAGGATATTGGTCTGGGTTAGAGCTTCAAAAATAAGAATAATAACAAAGAAGTGAAGTATCTGAATATTGGTCATTTTCACTTAATAAGCGTTTAGTATGTGCCAGGCACTGCGGTAGGTGAAGGAGATGGAGAGCTGAACGAGAAGTGCCGTCCCTGGATTCCAGATCGACGGGTGAGCGAGCAGGGAGCTGGCACAGCACACGAGACTCTAACACAGTGGCACGGGGGGACAGCCTGCTGGAGGGAGGACACGGGTAAGGCTTTTAAGAGAAAACCCAAGACCTGAAGAAGAGACAAAATTAGCCAGGAAATAGGACAGCAGGCAGGGAAGGTGAGGAGGGGGAACTTTGGGTGAGCAGAATTGTGCAGACTCAGGAGAGAGGGAAAGAAAGGGGCCAGGTTGGGGCAGAGGCACAACTTTAAGGCAGGAGTATAAAGGATGGAAGAATGAGGGGATACTTCCCAAGTCCCCGGTACTTCCCACACCCATGCCATGAAATGGTGTATGGAGAACGTCAGCGCAGTGCTTGGCACGTGCTGACAGGTCCCTCTTTTCCGAGCGTTCACTACTAGGGGCAGGCCCTGTGTCAGGCCCTGGGTGTACACCTGCATCACTGTCACAGAATCCCGCTCCGCCTCTGACTGAGGAAAAGACTGAGGCCCAGGGTAGATTTCTGAGGGTCACCCAGCAGGGGGGCACACCCCAAGAAGGATGTGACTTCTCCTCTGCTACACGAGTGAGGAGAAGAGGCCCAGAGAGGTCAGCAGACTAGCCCAAGGTCCCACTCATGTGGTGGAGGAGAAGTCGCATCCTTGTCGGGGTGTGTCCCCCTGCCGGGTGACCCTCAGAAATCCACACTGTTCTTCTCACTGTGCTGCTGAAGAATATCAACCTAGAGCAGCAGCGTCCTCTGGCCTGGGGGTGCAAGAAGCTCTGACCCCGCCTTGCTAGACCTGTCACTTTGACCTTGAAGATGACTGTGACTTTGCCATTTACGACCCATCTGTATTGTGCAACAGCCCAGCCTGTCAGCTTTTTTCTGTGTCTATGGGTGACTAGTCTCTGTTTACCTACCACATATTCAGCCTCAAAGGGCCGAGAACATTCCTTCCGTGCAATCCAGAAGGCTTTTTACAACCTCCCCATGCAGTTCAGTCCATTTGCAGCCTGGGGAAAAAAGAAAAAAAGTGGAGAAAGAGCGAAGAGCTCTGCTGAGGTCAGGGGGTGACTCTGCGGGAGACAGATGTGGACGCTGACCTCAGAGGCTGTGTGTCTCCTGGCCACCCGCCCTCCCCCCACCTCAGCCGGCAGGGAGCGCATCACGGCCACAGCACCCAAGCCCACTCCCTACTCAACACCCCTAAGGTGAGCTGAGAGTCAGTGGCCAGTGACGCTTCCCTGAAGGGTGGCCGTCACCCCTCCTGAGCCAGCGCTCATGACCACACTGTATCTGCTGAAATGGGCGGAGCCAGCTCCCCCAAGCAGGGCATAGGCGGCTAGTCATAAATTACTCACCGGCTGGTCACTGCTCCGGCTTCCAGGTTTCTCGAACAGGGTACAAGATGGGCGCCTCAAACAGGAGATTCTGCAAAAGCCTGCCCAATTTAGGCCTTTTCAAGAGAGACTGGGTGGGGTTGGGGGCTCTAGTGGCAGCTCAAAGGTAGATACTTCAAACTCTGAACTTTTCTGATCAAGAAAATGCCTCTGAGCCCCCTGGCTTCAAAATTGGCAACAGGAAATGACAGGGAAGTTGATGAACTAAACAAGAGGGAAAAAGGGAGAAGAAAAGACTGATCTCAAATACACCGTTACACATACACAGGGTTCTTCTTCTTGTGTTTTTCTGGGTTACATCTATTTTGTATTAGTCTCCGAGGTCCCAACTTTGGACAACGGCTTTGTGTTTTGACAGGGCAAAGGTTTACAAAGATGAAGGCAGGTGTGAAACGTGAAACGATTACCTAGTAATCTATCTCCTCCAACAGAGAGCTTTGCCTACACCATCAAAAAAGTGAAGTTATTTTAGAATCGATTAGAAGGGTATGTATAGGACATCCAGATGGGGTCATTTAGTTTAAAATTACTCCAATTACCAAATAGACTGAGTCAGTTTAAATTGCCCACTAGCACTGGAATGATCCGGTGGGGTGCTCTGCATAATCATTGGGAGTTCGGTGGGACAGTCTCCCCCAGATGCCACAAGGGCTGGGTCCCTTCCAACATTGTTATCCACAACTCAGGGGCACAGAAGGAAATTCAGAAGAGCACCTGCCACTTAGGGAGTTCCTCTGGGGCTCACACTGCAGGAGACGCTTCACAGGCACCGTCTCCAGTCCTGACAATACCATATTGGCAGATGAGGGACCCGGTTCAGAGCGGGTAAGTCATATAAAAAGCACATCAATTTCATCTGCAGCTGGCATTGAGCTGGAAAGCAAATGAAAACTAGTCGATGGCACATCTTAGATCCAAAGAGATTTCGACAAGTCAGGAATAGGCTGAATCTAAGGGGATGGAGCCTGCTGAGGACTCTTGTACATTTCTGTGCTTGGGTTGAAAAAACATCAGCACACAAACATATAGGATGGGGGAGACAGGAAAAGAGAAGGCCCAAATTCGAGTCCCCCATCCATGCTAGGTGAGTCACCGGTGTTCGGTGTCTGCTGCAAAGGCCCCTGAAATGACGGTCTGCCTCAGGAGCAGAGAGATGGAAGCTCGGAGAAGCAGTGTGACACTCGCTCTGTCAGGACAGGCTCACACCTCCGTATCTGGGTTCAGTTGGGAGACTGGCACCCTCAGAGGGCCGCAGAAGCCAGGTGGGTCTGCCTGGGAGTTGGAGCACTTAGAATCAAGGCATGTGTAGAAATGGTAAAAGGACTATGTTTAGAATGAAAAAGAAAAGGCCGGGGAAGGGTGTCATATTGGCTATCTCCAGCCTCCCAAAGACTCTGTGGCATGGGAGCACTTACTATTCGTGGGCTTGTGAAGATAAAGGATAAGGACTCACGTATAGATGAAGGGAGCATAACTTCATGCCAAAACAAACTAACAGTTTTCTTTGCAACCTCAAGAACTATGGGAAGATATATGGATAAGATGAAAGGTAAAATTGAGAGGTGGGGAGCTCTCCTGCTGTCAGAATTAGGTGTGGTGTGGACTTTGGGGGGTCCTAAGCATTTTGGCTTCCTATGTACCTCTTTTCCTATAAAAAAATGTTTTTAATTTATATTTGATAACTGCATTGGTATGATGATAGGTATAATTCATGCTAGCTTACATTCCTTTTTATTTTATTTTATTCCTTCTGATTTTAAAAGAAATTAAAACATTTTGGCAGACCTCCCAGCATTCTTGTGGGCCCTGGGTCTGCTATAGCCAGTGGAGGAGTCAGCCCTGTGTGCTGCCAGTTCACCTGCCAGGGTGTGGTAAAGCAGATCCAGATTTGTGCATTGGTTAGAAGCAAGATGTGAAGGTCGGATTTCTCCTCTCAATCTGAGCTTCCCTTAGGTGAATTCTGTCAAAGAAGAAAGAAGTACGCAAAACCTCGTTTTCTATTGTTACAAGGTGTATGTGTTTTAAAGGGAGCTCAAGTCAAAGAACTATGTGCATGCCATTCTGTAAAAAATGTACACACATCCCAGTTACTACAGGTGGTAACACCTGAGACCAAGATGAGGGGTCTGGGGCCAAGGTGAGGACCAGTAGTCCTTTACGTTGCCATCCTATTTCTGTCTTATTCACATATTTATATTTACCAAGGAGCATGCATCACCATCATCAAATTACTAAATACAAAATCTTAGCAGAAGTCTATAAATTTTACTTTAATTTTAATTTTTTGGAGGGAATTAGCCCAATTTCCCATTCTTCATCAGATCAGGAACACCCAGTCATGAGGGCTGATGCTGTGAGGACGTCGCTGTGTACGATGGGTGTTTTCAGGGCAGAGAACAATGTGTGAGGAGGCTCCACCATACCCACCATGCAACCGAGAACTAAGGTATCAAACAGGGCCACAGGGGACCCCTTTCTGCAGGCCCCAGCCAGCCAAATTCAGAAACACACACATTCAGAGATCCTCTGCATCAACCTACTCATTCTGATAATCTCAGGAGTATTTGATTTGGGTCAGTATTTTCTAGAACTCCATTTCCTTCCCAGGTCGAATGGCTGCTAAATGCCTTTGGAACAGGAGCCATGAATCACCCCATCACTAGGGTTAGGAAGCTGGCATTACCCAGGAGCCTGTCCTCTGAGTTATCATGCATAAAAGACACAGTCTGTAAGGATTGCTGCAATATCAGGTCTCTTTCTCTCTGTTTTTTTTTTTTAATCAGTTTTGCATTCACCACAATAAAAGTCTTCAAGGGTTGAATGCTTTTGAGACAAACTCCCTCACCAGTATAAGCTGTGAATAGGACCAAACGGGATGCTAGGGGAAGGTCGCAGCCTAAGCAACCCCTAGCTAAAAGAAAAGAAAAATGTAAGGAGATGGATATGCCTAGAAAAAAGAAAGAGGGAAGAAAGAAAAAAAAAAGAAGCTTAGTAATCCAGTGATTTGGAATAGCCAGTCTGGGGAAATAAGGCCCATCATCTTCTTAACCTCTGTCTACTTCCTAAGACCAAAAGAAGTCCTTTCCTTCCAGGATTCATGTGTGCACAAAACTATTTTTTAATCACTGCCTGTCTGCCAGGCCATGGTGGGTGTCTTTCTGGGATGAGAGTGGGGAAAAGGACCACCACACCTTCCCAGGAATTCCCACTGCAAAACACATCTGGGTTTTCTGCATCTGTTGGGCCAAATAGGCAAGCATTTCATTAAAGATTGTGTGTTATGTTGTAAGGACAAATCCTGCAGAGACAAAAACAAGTAAACACATTAAAAATAAAAATAAGCAGAACCCTCAAACTCTGTCATTGGTTTGCTACCATGGTTGTCTACAAAGGTAGAAATCTCTAATTACAGGACTTTCCAGAATTCACATTTCATGTCAAAATGTGAATAATCCAAAGCAGTATATGAAAAGCCCAACCCTTTCCCCCCGCCCCACCCTATGCGCCTCTATCTAAATGACGCCCTTGGAAAGAAACATACACATTTCATTTCTGTGCATTTTGCTTCCTCCCCTCGCTTCCCCCTAACCAAATGAGAGTTGTTCTCTAACTGCACCGGAAAATCAGAATTTATTGTACATATGTTTGTGTTCCACTTAATAAAAAAACCTATATTTTAAGATAAACTTTGTTAGTAATTCATGAGGTAAGTGACTATTTATGCTAATCAGGCAGAAATATATTCTCAAGCATAATGCATTACATAAATTTGAATGCAAAATGTTCAATTATGAAGTAAACACAGGTAATGCAAATAATAAATTACCTCTAATAAAAATTATAAAAGATGTGTCTTCAAAGAGAGAGCGGCTTTAACTTACAACTGTGAATTGCTTAAAGAGAAAAGAATTAATAAATGCTGAATTACTCTGATGATTACTTAGCACATAATTCACCTATTCATAACGACTCCCAGTAATCAGACTGTTGTTTCACATCCTCCAATATGAGGCAAGACTGTTTCCTCAGCAATTTTACGCTTATCAGATTATCTCGTCTGATTCTATTAATTTTCCTCCATGAATCTGCTAACAGTGATTTGTGATTTACTTACCCAGCTAACTGAAGACTGTTAAAAGGATTTATCTAACACTAGACCTAAGAACAGTGTACGCCTTATCATTCAGTTACTCTGAAGAACTCTTTCTCAAATCAATTTAGTTGGTTTCATTGTGAAATTTAGTGGATACTGGTTAGTTCTGCACCATAAAATCAGCTCCTAGATAAACAAAGAATTTAGATATGATACTTGAAGCATCCCGCTCTATTCAGATTATATATGTCTGATTCCAACATGATACACTTCAGTTGCTATAACTCACAATCAGGAAAAATAGATTCCTTTTAGCTTTTAATCTTTGTAACTTGCACAGAGATTTTGTTTTTTTCTTTGCATGAAGTTGTTAGATGCATGTACAGACATGAAACTACAACTGTGTTTTTGATGGGACTCTTTTGAAATATTCTATGTGATTCGACCCATGCCTCCTCCCCTTCAAAAATCTTCTATAAATATTCATTGCTTCCAGAAACTTTAATGCCACTGGCTCGAGTTGGTCAATAATGACAAACATGTGGCTTCTAAATTACTGTATATTGTTTGACAGAGATTACCAGGGTATATATGGCAAGGGGATATTAGCAGCGAGAAAACACAGCTCACATTGTATTTGGATTAGATTGGCTTGGATAGAAGTGAAACAAACAATGTTAGCAAAGGAGTCTAAAGAAATGTGGCCCGCTGTAATTGTAGAGCATCAAAAACCTGAATAGTACTAATTAAAATGAGAGAGCTCATTGTTATAAGAGAAGTGCTGTTAACAGAGAACTGTAAATGTTTAGACACCCCTGTGAATCACTAAATAATAAAGTAAAGAAGACAAAAACGAGAATTAAGTTATAAGTCTGTGAGCCCTGCTGCTACACATCTAAACAAAATAATTCTGATCCTCTCTCTTTTTTTTTTCTTTTCAAGAGAAAAGGGGACACTGGAAAAGCCTCTGTAAGAAAAGAAAGAAAAATACCATGGCTTGACAGCACTGTACAAAAATAAACCATAAAAATGTGCACATAATAAAGCATGTAGCTTCCCAAACATGGGCATTTAATTTCTAGAAATGATAAATAGCAATGCAGCAATTAGGTACACAGCCATGAATCTATATGGCATGGTCTTTGTCATTGGTGAACTTTGTTTATAAAATATTGCTTATTTATAAATGTAACAGTTTCTGTGTTTCTGCTAAAACTACTTTTTTTTGAGAGGCATTGATCATACCTTACAGCTGTTAACAAAAATGTGATGCAAAAGGATTTAAAAAAATCATGAACACACAAAAAAAGAATTCTCTCTAAATACACTTACATTCATATTTTACAAGGAAAATATAAACTTCAGACTTTTGTGGCTACTGATTTTTTAAGAAGACGAAAATCATTGCTGTAGCCAGTGCTAAATGACATGTTTATGTAAATTAAGTGGTGGATTTTCCTCTGAATACATAAACTATAATCCCTCAACTTCATTGCTAGGTAAAATATTCTTAAAGGGGATGAAAGAGAATTCTGCTACGTTGCATAAGTATTGACATAATCTTCACTCTTTCTTCCCCAAACTGGTAATAGACATAGTTTATTCCACCTCGACACAGTACCCCTATAAAGCCAAAACTACCCTTATAAACAACTTCTCTGCAGTAATGATATCTGAAAAATACCAACAGCGCTGGTCTTTTAGGATTTGATGTGTCTACTAATCCTTTGGGGAAGCCTTCTGTGAAGGATTCCTGGGTTTCCTGCAACTGAAGGCTGCCAGAATAGGGAAATTAATACAGGTTTAAGCTAGTGCATGCAGCATATGAGAGCTGCCTACGGTCTCGTTCTAAATAGTGAAGTTTGCTGAGGGGTGGATAAGACCGTTCTGAAGTGCAATGTTCAAGAAGCTGGCTTAATATATGACTAAGTGTCAGAAGTCAGGTTTACTGAGAATTACTTTTCTGATAAACACCTTTATAGCACTGCACTTAATCTTACTAGAGACATCTCTTTTATCACTGAATTGCAAGTAACTTTAATTCTATTGATACTGCCATAAAGCCCCCCTGAAAATCCACCCTGGCACTTTTAAAGGATTAGGGGCCCTGTTACATAGGATCCACTTGCAAAGGTCTCTCAATCTGAATTATATATACCCCGAGGGCGTCTATGTCCCCTGAACTCCTTGTCAACAAAGAGGACAGGAGGGAGCACATTATTCCTACATCTGCCGGCACTTTGGGGGGCCCCTTTCCTACAGTCAGCTTCTCCCGCTGCAGTGAAACTAACTTCCTGTGACTCTTCACATCAACAAAACTGGACACAGATCAATTTCAACTGACCTTTGCCGAAAGGTGGCGCTGTTGAGGTAAAAACCAACTCGGTCCAACAATAGTTTTCACTCTTCCATCCTTTTGCTGGCTTTTCAGATTTTTTTTTTTTTTAATGCACCTTCCTAGCGTCTCCCCCTCCCATAAAGTAAAATAAATACGATTAACACCAAATGCATTTTCATTAATTGGAGGAATCAACAGTCTCCACTTCCAAGTGGGCGGGCTGGTCTTGGGTCGGCTTCACACACTCTCGCTTTCCCGCAAATAAATCTCGGCTTCTCCGATTTGCCTATCACTTTAAAATCTTAGAAACAGGATTGTTGGTTTCTTTCCTCTTCTTTTCCTTTCCTTTCTTCTTCTTTTGTTTCTTCTATACATAAGCTTTACCAGAATCAATCTATAAAACTGAACTAGTTATTAGCATTTGCAATGAGGGTGGGAGAAAAGCGGTCTTCCCCCACCCCCACCCCGCAACCCACCCCCCCAGCTCTGGGTTTCCGGGACCGTCCGAGAAACCGCGGTTTAAAATTTAACCCTTGGAGAGGAGCTGGTGAGGGTTGGGGCATTGTTTTTCCCCCTTGTTCCCAGCCACGATCAAGTCCGAAATAATTAAGTGAAATGTAAAAGTGCAAAGGGCGCTCCTGACCCTGATAAACAGGGGTGAGATTTCATAAGGCGATAGGTGAGCGCGGAAGGGGGAAGGGGCAGGCTCCAGGGGCGTGGGAGTAGGAGTGGAATATGAATCTCAAAGGCCAAACTCGGACGGGAGTTGGGAGTTGGAGGGCTGAGGCTGACTTTGAGCTTTCCCAGAGTTAACTCACCCTGGCGCTCGCTCCCTCCAAGGACACTCGACGCCAGTGGGCAGCCAGTCCCAGAGAAGAATGGTCCCTAAACAACTTATTTTACCTCCTTTAAAAGAGGGCGATTGAAGGAGTTTTCTCTCTTCGCAAGGTCTCCAAACCGCCCGGGCAGGCGTACCGCGGGACGGCATCCAGCTCTCAGTCCCGATCCCCGCGCCCCACCACACTCCCCCTGCTATCCTGCGCCCCGGCTCTCTGCAGAGATACAAAGAGTTGGGGCCACGTTTGAGCCCTGGGCACAGCCAGGATCAAGGAAGGAAAGTCCCCCGGCAGACACCTGGGTGCCAAGGGTGAAGCGAGGAGGAAAACCTGCTAGGCGAATTCACTGTCCCGGGGGGTGTAGGGTAGGCGGGGAGGGGAGTCAGACCAATCCCGGCTGAGAAAGCGTTTGGGGAGCCCGGGCTCCTGAAGGCAGGCCTCTCTCCCGCTCCAAAGAAAAGCAAACCGTCCACCCGGGTCCGCCTGGGTTCTCGAAGCCCATCTATAAAACTCCTTTCCCTCTGACACCAAACTTTGTGCGGTGGCCTCGCTCCCTCCTGGGGAGAATGCAGCGCTGGAAGGGTTAAGCCAGCCGGGTCCCAGCTGACAGTCAGCTGATTGGGCCCTGATTGACAGCTCCGAAAAGTTTCCTTGTTTCTATACTATTATGCTAATCGCTGCCGCTCTCGCCGCCTCCCATTGGCCGGGAGTGCCAGTCAATTTCCCATTTGGGCTTGACGTCACGAGTGCTATAAAACTCAGCAATTGCTTTAAACTCTTCTTGCTGGATCAGAGGCTTTAAAATCTTTTTTCATCTTCGAGCTGTAGCTCCGGCTGCTTGTTGGCTCGGCCTCCCCCTCCCCCGTCTGCTCTCTGCCTCGTCTTTCCCCAGGACTTCGCTATTTTGCTTTTTAAAAAACAGCAAGAAAGAACTAAACTCTCCCTCCCTCCCTTTCCTCCAGCCGGGCTGCACCTCTGTGTTGCACTTTGCACAGAGGGAGAGAGCGAGAGTGCACGAGGGAGAAAGAGAGAGAGGAAAGAAAAAAATAATAAAAGAGAGCCAGGCAGAAGAAGAGACGAGAAGCATGAAGTGTTAACTCCCCCGTGCCAAGGCCCGCGCCGCCCGGACAGCCGCCCGCCGCGCCTTCAGCCCCGAGCGGCCGCCGCGCGCGCCCCGCCTGCAGCCCCGGCGGGCGAGGCGAGCCCTCCTTATGCAAAGCGCGCAGCGGAGCGGCGAGCGGGGGACGCCGCGCACCGGGCCGCGCTCCTCCGGCTTCGCCGCCACCGCAGCCCGCGGAGGACCTTCCCGAGCCTGAAGCAGCCGGCTCGGCGCGCACGGAGGCGAGCCAGCGAGGAGGGGCCGGGGCGAGCGAGCGAGCACATTGGCGTGAGCAGGGGGAGGGAGGGCGGGCGCGGGGGGCGCGGGCAGGGCGGGGGGGTGTGAGCGCGCTCGGAGGTTTCGGGCCAGCCACCGCCGCGCGAGCTAGAAGCGCCCCAGCCCGGCAAGCTGGCTCACCCGCTGGCCACCCAGCACAGCCCGCTGGCCCCTCTCCTGCAGCCCATCTGGCGGAGCGGCGGCGGCAGGAGAATGGCATCAGAACTGGCAATGAGCAACTCCGACCTGCCCACCAGTCCCCTGGCCATGGAATATGTTAATGACTTCGATCTGATGAAGTTTGAAGTGAAAAAGGAGCCGGTGGAGACCGACCGCATCATCAGCCAGTGCGGCCGGCTCATCGCCGGGGGCTCGCTGTCCTCCACCCCCATGAGCACGCCGTGCAGCTCGGTGCCCCCTTCCCCCAGCTTCTCGGCGCCCAGCCCGGGCTCGGGCAGCGAGCAGAAGGCGCACCTGGAAGATTACTACTGGATGACCGGCTACCCGCAGCAGCTGAACCCCGAGGCGCTGGGCTTCAGCCCCGAGGACGCGGTCGAGGCGCTCATCAGCAACAGCCACCAGCTCCAAGGCGGCTTCGATGGCTACGCGCGGGGGGCGCAGCAGCTGGCCGCGGCGGCCGGAGCCGGCGCCGGCGCCTCCCTGGGCGGCAGCGGCGAGGAGATGGGCCCCGCCGCCGCCGTGGTGTCCGCCGTGATCGCAGCGGCGGCGGCGCAGAGCGGCGCGGGCCAGCACTACCACCACCACCACCACCACGCCACCGGCCACCACCACCACCCGACGGCCGGCGCGCCCGGCGCTGCGGGCAGCGCGTCCGCCTCGGCCGGTGGCGCAGGAGGCGCGGGCGGCGGAGGCCCTGCCAGCGCCGGGGGCGGCGGCGGCGGCGGAGGCGGCGGGGGCGCGGCGGGGGCGGGGGGCGCCCTGCACCCGCACCACGCCGCCGGCGGCCTGCACTTCGACGACCGCTTCTCCGACGAGCAGCTGGTGACCATGTCGGTGCGCGAGCTGAACCGGCAGCTGCGCGGGGTCAGCAAGGAGGAGGTGATCCGGCTGAAGCAGAAGAGGCGGACCCTGAAAAACCGCGGCTATGCCCAGTCCTGCCGCTTCAAGAGGGTGCAGCAGAGACACGTCCTGGAGTCCGAGAAGAACCAGCTGCTCCAGCAAGTCGATCACCTCAAGCAGGAGATCTCCAGGCTGGTGCGCGAGAGGGACGCGTACAAGGAGAAATACGAGAAGTTGGTGAGCAGCGGCTTCCGAGAAAACGGCTCGAGCAGTGACAACCCGTCCTCTCCCGAATTTTTCATGTGAGTCTGACACGCGATCTCAGCTCTAGCCACCCTGATAAGTGCTCCGCGGGGGTCCGGCTCGGGTGTGGGCTTGCTAGTTCCAGAGCCACGCTCGCCACCACCTGGCCCCCTTCCCTGCCGAGTTCGCCCCCCTTGGCCCCTTGCACACACACACACACACACACACACACACACACCCTGCTCCGAGTTTGTGGTGGTGATGGCTGTTTTTAGTTGGGGAGGGAATGGGTGTCTGGCTCATGGATAGCCAATCTGATATTCTCCATAACTTGCTGGGTTTTTTTACACCACCCCCCTCCCCGACTTGCACAAGGTTCAAAGATCTCTGCAGAGTTCTTCATGTGAAACGTTGCTCACCTTTGAAGCCTGCATCATTCACGTCTTTTTTTTTTTTTTTCCTTCTTCTTCAGTTCATGAGCTGGTATTCATTTTCTGTGTGTGTGTGTGTTTTATTTTGTTTGGAAATTTTTTTTATTATTATTTTACTTTTGGAGCTTGCTGTGTTGCCCACCTTTTTCCCAACCTTCAACCCTCACTCCCCCTCTTCACCCATCTCACCTTCCTCCGAGATAAAAGAAAAAAAAAAAGAAGCAAAGTTTTTTTTTCTTCTCCTGAGTTCTTCATGTGAGATTGAGCTTGCAAAAGAAAAAAAAAATGTGAAATGTTATAGACTTGCAGCGTGCTGAGTTCCATCGGGTTTTTTTTTTTTTTTTGCATTGTTATACTCAAATAGAAAAAAAAAAAATCCTCATGAACCTGCCACAATCAAGCCTGCATCAACCTTCTGGGTGTGACTTGTGAGTTTTGGCCTTGTGATGCCAAATCTGAGAGTTTAGTCTGCCATTAAAAAACGCATTCTCATCTCATGCATTATTATGCTTGCTACTTTGTCTTAGCAACAATGAACTATAACTGTTTCAAAGACTTTATGGAAAAGAGACATTATATTAATAAAAAAAAAGCCTGCATGCTGGACATGCATGGTATAATTATTTTTTTCTTTTTTTTTTTTTTTCCTTTTGGCTTGGAAATGGACGTTCGAAGACTTAAAGCATGGCATTCATACTTTTGTTTTATTGCCTCATGACTTTTTTTTGAGTTCAGAACAAAAAAGTGCAACCCTAGAGCCTTCTTCCCTTGAAAGTTTGCATCTTCTCCAAAACTGCTTTGAGTTAACTCAGAACTTCAGCCTCCCAAAGTAAACGCACTGAAGGCATTCCTTGTCCAAGACGCCAGAGTGGGTTACCAATTTAATATGGCAAACTTTAAAGAACTCTTAATGATGCCCCACTTGGGGGACTAAAATTGTGCTGTTGCCGAAAGCAGTCTAAAATTTATTTTTTAAAAAGATAAATCTGCCCCATTATTTTTGGTTTCTTTTATTTTTATTGTTATTATTGTTTTTTGGGTTTTTTTTTTTTTTTTGGCTTTTGGTCATTGTCAAATGTGGAATGCTATGGGTTTCTAGTATATAATTTAATTCTAGTTTTTATAATCTGTTAGCCCAGTTAAAATGTATGCTACAGATAAAGGAATGTTATAGATAAATTTGAAAGAGTTAGGTCTGTTTAGCTGTAGATTTTTTCAAAGATTGATGCACTAAATTGTTTACTGTTGTGATGTTAAGGGGGGTAGAGTTTGCAAGGGGACTGTTAAAAAAGTAGCTTATATAGCATGTGCTTGCAACTTAAATATAAGTTGGGTATGTGTAGTCTTTGCTATACCACTGACTGTATTGAAAACCAAAGTATTAAAAGGGGAAACACCCCTGTTTATATCTGTAGGGGTATTTTACATTCAAAATGTATGTTTTTTTTTTTCAAAATTAAAGTATTTGGGACTGAATTGCACTAAGATATAACCTGCAAGCATATAATACAAAAAAAATTGCAAAACTGTTTAGAACGCTAATAAAATTTATGCAGTTATAAAAATGGCATTACTGCACAGTTTTAGGATGATGCAGATTTTTTTACAGTTGTATTGTGGTGCAGAACTGGATTTTCTGTAACTTAAAAAAAAATCCACAGTTTTAAAGGCAATAATCAGTAAATGTTATTTTCAGGGACTGACATCCTGTCTTTAAAAAGAAATGAAAAGTAAATCTTACCACAATAAATATAAAAAAATCTTGTCAGTTACTTTTCTTTTACATATTTTGCTGTGCAAAATTGTTTTATACCTTGAGTTACTAACTAACCATGCGTGATGTTCCTATGTGCTTTCCTTTCATTTTCAATTCTGGTTATATCAAGAGAAAGAATAATCTACAATAATAAACTGCATTTTTTTTTGATTCTGTACTCAATTTCTTAGTGTACAGTTTAACTGGGCCCAACAACTGCATTAGACATGTAAAACTCATCTTTATCTCCAGTGGAAGGAATAGTGGAATAATAGGAAGCAATAATTCAGGGTAAAATTACAGGCTGCTTTGTGAGGTGAGGAGGCTGGCCCCATACAGTAATTAGCAATATTTAATACAGATGTAAATGACAACCTCTTATTTTTTTTTCTCCCCAAAGTTTTCAGTTTGCAAATGAGTTGAGCCATCATTGCCCTTCAGTAGGGGGGTGATGGGACAGTGGATCTGGGCTCCCCGAACTTCTAAAGAGCAATGAGCCAGGCAAATATAGCGTGTCAGAGGTGGCTTGGGCACATATGCATTTAATGGTAAAGATAAACAATTCTTGCCTTTTGGCTTAAAATTGATTATTTTTCCTTCTTCCCTTATACACCATGATTTTCTTGTTAGCAAGGTCTGACAAGATTTAACATAAACACTTTGGACAAATCAAAGTTGTTTGTTTTGCTTTTGTCTTTAACATTGAAAGTCATTTGTCTTACATGGGAAAAAGAAAGTTCACCCCTTACTGACATAACTCCAAGTACATATCTGGTTTAAACTGTGTTACCAAATCATATTTCACTGTGAATATTCAGTGAAGAACTTCTGTACTTAGACGAGCCGGTAATAATTTCAGATCATGTTATCCCCAGAAACACAAGCAGAAAACAATACTTTTGTGGAATATGGACTACACTTTGATTTATTGGTATTTAACCCTACACAGGCTGTGTTTGGGGACTAACTTAAAATCATCTGGAAAAAACTCTAGTTACCTTCACTAGGAGGACACGTAAGCATTGACCTATTTTTTAAATGACACAAATTCGTGCAACTAATGTTACCAATTCATGGACTCTTAGTCAACTTCCCCCTAGAAAGCTATTAGAATGTTAGACAAAGCCAGCACTGTTTTGAAAATATAGCCGAACACCATGACTTTTGTTTGATTTTGTTTTCAGTTTATTTTTTTTCTTTTCTTTTTTAAGAAAGATAATATTGCAACTCTGAACGAAAGCCTTATTTTGAAGAAAACAGGTTGTGCTTGATGCTGCCGGGTTCTGGACAGTTTTATCATACGGCCTTCCTGCCTCTCTTTCACAGAACATGAAGACCGTGTATACCCTTGACATTTTGCCCTTCCTTTACGTGCCAATTTGGATATGGCTCCTGTAACTACACTTAATTTTGCTTAGCAAAAGTCTTAATAGTAAACCTACCCCCATGTGCTGGAAATCAGCTGTTCACGGCTTCAGAGATTTTTTTTTTCCTTTCTCATCTCAGCTGGGAGATACACAGCCTCTCTCATTAGAAGCAGCAATGGAAATACCACTTTTACAAAAAGCTCAGCATCCGGTGAAAGATTTTAGGTAAACACATTCTCCAAATAAGAGTGACATTCAGATAGTAGATAATGCACTTATCTCATGAAGAATGGGGCCTGAATTAGGCAAAAAATATAGCTGTGTAGCAATTAAACACTTTGATAGGAATCTATAAGCAAGTTCAATACAATAAGCAGGTTTGGCCACTAAGCATTAGAAAATCAAGAACAGAGGTGCTAGCAAAAAATGGGGTTTGGGTGGCTGGCTTTCAGAGAAGGTTAACTCCTAGCAAAAGGCATTTTTAAAAAACTTTGAAATACAGTGTGATCAGCAAACACAAATAAATGGCTTTTTTACAAAGAACTCCTAAGTCCTACAGAGGTGACATTCCTTACAAATAAGTCTCCCCCTTTAAAAAAGAAATCATATAAGGAAATCTAGCTTTCCCCTTTACGCTGCATTTGAGTCTTTGTCTAAATAGTGTTAAAATTCCTTTCATTCCAATTACAGAACTGAGCCCACTCGCAAGTTGGAGCCATCAGTGGGATACGCCACATTTTGGAAGCCCCAGCATCGCGTACTTACCAGTGTGTTCACAAAATGAAATTTATGTGAGAGCTGTACATTAAAAAAACATTATTATCATTTGATTATGATTTGCAGTCGTGGAGAACAACCTAGCCCCTGACTTCTGTTTAGTCTCCTTTTTCGAGAAAAAGTATTGTGTTGAGAAGAAGGCTATTAAATGTGTAAACTCCATACTAATTAACTATGCCTCTTGTCTGAGGGTCTTATATTTAGACCTTTAGAAAAGCCCACTTGTGCTTCTTGATTTACGATGCGATGCCCACAGCTGAACAGGTGCGATGGTTTTCAACCTGTATTGTTAGTTTTTAAAATTCACTGAAATTACACATGTATATATGTACATATCTATGAAGAAAAGTTTCCCAGAACGTTAATAGTTAGCATTTTAAAAGCATACGTAGACATGCACAGTCTACATAGTACTTCCTATGCTTCCTTGTTTCTCTGGCAGATAATTTTACTAAGAAGAAAAAAAATACCTTGGCTCCCCTTTTCCAAACAGATGCCATCAGCCGAAGCTTCAGTGGAGCACCCCTTACCCGGTTTCTCGTAGGCCTTAGATAGTATTGTATCTTTCAGTGATGTCAAACGTGTTCCTTTATCAGACATATCTGTAAATGAAAAGAATGTGTGGCAAAATACAAAGTTAGTGAAATACTCACCCTTTGTGTACTTTTTGGTTCCCTTTCTTTTTTGCTCTCAGGCACTCACAAAATCACCACCCTTCTAATTTCCCAGTTCCTGCCATGTTACCTTACAAAACATGCAGTAATTTTTTGCAATATATCTGACACATTAATATATTGATATCAAACAAGCAGGGGTTCTACTTTTGCCTAGCAGATAAGTCTGCTATCTAGATGTCATTTCTGCACTGTCTCAAGGCCAGAACCACCTGGGCCCTTTTCAACACACACAACTCACAACTCCGATGGGAAATCTTCTATTTATTACGGAATGCACGATGCTAACGTTCTGGGCTTTTCTCCCTTATACCTTTACCCTAGTTGTTTTTATTTTGTAACTTCAATTCTAGATGCTTCTATTATTAAGTAGAACCTCCCCCTGGCCAAACCACTGGTTTTACTGCTAAAAGCAGCATACAGAAGGCGAGCCGTGGCCACCCTCACAAACATGGTTCACAGCTGTTTCAACAGCCACATTCCCTGCATGTCCTGGTAGAAATAACTGGAGTTGCTGATGACACTCGCAGGCTCCCGAGTACAGCACGTTGGGAAGTTTTGTTGTTGTTACTGTTGTTTTGGTTTAGGCCAAGTTACTTCCGTGTTCACAGCCAAACTCTTGCCTTTATAAAATGTGCTGCCGCTCCCCCCAACAAACTAGACCAATCAATATATTTAAAAATCCGATGGCCACATGAGTATCTCTGTTTTTGTGCCTTCCAGTAGTTCAAGATTGAGATAGGGTGGGAGACTAAAATATGAGTGGCAACCTTCAGCCATCTGATTCCCGTGCCAGTAAAACACACAACCAAGCTCTCCCTGGCACTCAGATAAATACTCACTCAGAGGCAATAGGAGGCAATAGGAAGTCAGACTCACCAGCTTGGGGCTGCTGATTTGCAAGGCTCTCAGAACAATTCACTGTCACTAAAAAAATGTTTGTCCCTCTTTGAAGACATATCTTAGTTTTTTGGTTTTGGGGTTTTTTTTAAGAGAAGTTTTATCTGCAGCGATAGGCTGTAACTTTTACCTCTTCTATTAATTATTCTTTAAGATGCTGAATGAATAATTTGAGGTCTGTGCCTTCCTTATTTTCTCTGTTGTTTTTTTTTGTTTTGTTTTGTTTTTAGGAAAATAAGAGAAACCCTGAAGTTTGTTTCACTCTTAGCTCATTTTAAGTCCAGGGCAGGGCATACCGTCATTATAAAGGAAGTGATCCAGGGTCCAACCGTCTGAATCAAGATTTGTTTTTGCATTTACTTAAAAACAGAGCAAGAACCTTAACCTACCTTCCCATAACACTGCTTTTCTCGATTTTGATATAGTCTTCAAAATCCAGACATCATACAGCCCCAGAAAAGGGGAAATCTCTCTGGGCCTTGCTCTGCCTTAGCTCCTGAACAAACCCAGCTCTGTCTAGCATTTTTTTTTTTTTTTCTAGCATGGGTGGAAGACAGGGTGAGAGAATTTCATTCTCCCAGGCTGTCTCATGATTGTTGGGGCATAAAGAAGTACAGTCCTGCTACACATTGGGAGCATCTTTACCCTTTAGAGAGAGACAAAACAAACAAAAAAAACCCAAACAAATCAAATTGCTCTGCATGAAGGCGTAGCAAAATCTTGGGTTCTCTGTTTCCCTGCACCTTCTGTGGGAGGTGAGAAATGAAGGAAACAAAAAAAAAAGAGAGAGAGAGAACTTTGAAGGCAAGAGGCCCAGAAATAATACTAGTTACCAGGCTGAATGTCACTTGCTCAGTGGCCAATGTCAGGCCCTGCACACACATGTGCTAGATCAAACAAGGTCCAGCTGTCCATTTCTTTAAAATATGTTCCCGGGGTTCTTCCTTTTGAAAACAACTTTAGGGACCAAACCCAAATGAGACATTTGGGGAAATCACTCTTTCATGTCCTAACTTGTAAACATTTTATAAACATATCAGTATATAAATATAAATACATCAATGATTTGATGGTGGTGACATTGAGGACCCGTCAGACACGGTATGCCAGTATTAATATGGTCACTGCAAGCTTTGTGACATCGAGACAGTTTCTGTATTGTTTAAATCTGGAAGCTCTTTGTGTGTTTTCCATAAGTCTGCCCAATAGAACAAGGCTGAGATAGAAAAGGCAAATCCACAGCACCCAGAAATAAGATCTTTGTATCAATTTACATCAGAGTTGGACAGTTTGAAGAAACTTACAGAACACATTTTCCACTAAGCTGTGATTGAAATATACACTTCCTTGCTCAAATCATAGTTACCTATGGAGCGCCTCTTTTCTCATTCAACACGATTCGTTTTCTTTTCCTTCCTTTTCATTAAACAACAATTTTCCCTATAATTAGGACTCCGGATTGCAAAATCACATTCCTCCCTTCTGCAGAGATTCATCTTGGATCTTTAGTTACAATTAGAGAAGGAAGGGCACTAATTCCAGAACGGAGGATGTAGGAGGGGTACCTGCTGAGGTTTGGGAAAAGGAGGCGTAGAGAGGAAATCGTTTTCTGTGCTTGCCCCCCACATTCCTCAACCTGTCCCTCAGCCCCCAACCCAGGCCTGGTGTGAGCTGCAAATCAGAGATTTCAGTGCTGAATTTCACTGTTCTAAATATCCTTGCCTGTTTCCAAGCTAAGATTTCAGAGAACCGTTTTTTCCCTGTGGTTGGTTCTTTCCGTGAGGAAACAGGAGAGACCACGAAACATTATGGAACTGGGCAGTGCCGAGTGAAAAACACTATCCTCCCAGAATCCCCAACAACGATGCTTGTAAAGGGAACCCTGGCCTGGAAAATTAGGGAAGGCTGCAAATTTCTTTTTTGCCGCCAGTGTTTGTCCTGGTTCTACATGACCTCATCCACTTCCGGAGGCCCGTAGAAGTGGGTTTCTGGCCTCGTTTGAGGGATGATCCAGACAGAGAATAAGCCTGAGGATCCTGGGACAGTAGGCGATCCAAAACCAGGCCCAGAAAGCAGAGGAGGGGAAGGGGCAGGTACGCAGGGTCTGGGGACAGTACTGGGCTAACAGAGGCCAACCTCGGCTAGTGACCCCCAGTCGCCAGGAGTTGACTCCATGTCATTTTCAGGATCCCCAGCTCCCCTCAGGAAGGACCTATTTGCAAAGTGAAGTCCAAGCCTCTGATAGGCCCTGAGCTCCCCACAGATTCCTAAAATGGTGAGGTCCATAGCCCCAGGGTTAGGGCCCCAGGGAGCAGCCTCCTGTTTCATCCCCATCCCAGCTTCCTTGCCATTATTTGGGGCACTTCTTCCCATGCCTGCTCATCGGGGCTATTCTAGAGCCTCTGAGGGCACTGCCCTCAGGCCAGCAAGCAGTCACCAAAGCTGCAGCCTGGGCCCCAAGAAGTCACCCCTGCCCAAGTTTAAGTGCAGACAAAGGCAGGTATGGGGAGAAGGCCCAGGGACTGCATAGGGAGAGGAGCTGGAAGCAGGCGGTGGGGAATGTTAGTCCCCGGCTTGAACTTCTGGTGCAAGGGTCCTGAAGCCTGCAATGGAGTGAAGGCAGCGCAGAGGCTTCCTGAGTCTGTCCCCTCTCCCAGTTTCCAGGAGCAACGCCGCCCACCCACCTCCCCCATCACACACACTCTCCCCACCTCACCCCAGGCCTTTACACACCTGCTCTGCAGGGGCACGGCTGCAGGAGCTGGTGTGCTCCCCATCCTGGGGGGCCCCAGACAAGGCCACGGCAGGTGCACACACACCACCTGAACATGGATGGAGAGGCAGGCGGGTCCTGGGCGACTGCCTGAGGCCACCAGCAGGATCCCAGGGACGGCCAGGGAGGCTGGTGTGCTCAGAAATCGCGACAATGCAGTGCCCTCTGAGATGCCCAAGACTTCACCCAGCTGGGTGACGCTGATGGAAGTCACATCCAGCGCGCACCAGGGCCTAGGGCCTGCGCAGGCACCGCGCCCCTGCGGGGGGCTCCTATTTGTAATGGAATTTGGTTTCTGTTTTCTAGGAGGACTTCTCTGGTCAGAGCAGGGATATGTAAATTACCTGGTCTATTACCCACCCCAGGAAGACACACACAGAGAAAACAAGATTTAGCCCTGAAAGCCTCTGCCCTTCACCTTGAGACCCCTGATTCCCGCAGCCTCCTCCCCCCACCCACTGGAGGCCTTGGGAATTGTCTGTAAATAAGATCATCAGCTCCAGATCATTTGATTTTTACTCTATTAATTTTCCAGCCCATTTTCCAGACCCCCCCCCTTCCCCAGCTTTGGGGCTAGAGTCAGAGTGAGAAGGAAAAAGAGATCAGCAAGAGGAGAATCCAGATAGCAAGTTTTAGAATCTTTACGGGAATGTCTGGATGGTTTGCCTTTCCGCAGCATAGTTGGGTAGACAATTATAAAACAAAATCAGTGAAGCATTCTGCATCAGGATTGCTCTGAAACTTCCAGGACCAGGGTCTTGCTTGCATTCCCAGATTTAACACCGTTCTGGACCAATCTCTAGCCCTCAGAAACTGTCTCAAGAGGACAAACTTTAAAACGACTAATTTCAGAAAGGATCCTTTTTCCATGTAAAGCTTTTTTCTCACAAGGAACCCTTGGTGGGTGAGAGTCATTAAGTCTGACAGTGTTATCACTGCCTCTTTTAAAATAAAAAAGTTTTAGCTCTCTCCATCTCTCTTAGGGAAGCATGTATTAATGTCCAAAAATTAGGTTGAAACTAAAACAATGAGACTAGTATCTGAGACACTTGGATTTAAAAAAAAAAAATCCTTTCGCTAGAAGGAGGGAAAAAATTGTGGTCATCATTCTACGATTAAATCTGTTAAAAGGTGATATTTGTGTCTTTCTTTTTTCAAGCAATGAATTCAATATATTCTTTTCATCTGCCTTTTAAAAATTTATTAACTTATTTAGTTGTGGGGCCTTTGAAAGTTGCACAGCTATTAAAAGATAAACCTGCAGTTTCTACTTTAGGAAATAAAAATGATTACAGGGGTAGAGTTCATCAGTCAGCCCTGTCCTTTGGTTAGGCATGGGCAAAGCCTGGCCTGAAACTTGTCTTAGAACGGTCTCCCCATTAAAGGGCAGACAGGCTCCCTTGACCAGATTTTCTGTGACTTTGGGCAGCGTGGAAACACATGCTGACCGACTGTGACACATTTGCAGGGTGCGCTGACCATGTTAATTTCCTGCACCGCGCAGGTAATGAGCCCTTTTTAAATCTTGCTCAGAATATCAGTGCACACGCCGATGCTATTTAAAGAATACTCTTCAATTGTTAGGTAAATAGACCCAAGTACAAGAGGCTCTGTGCTGTCAGACATCTGGCTTAGATTACATCATTACGGTCCAGCTCAAAAATATCATCTCTTACTCCATCATGAGAGTCGTTTTCAACCACCCAACCTTCACCAATAACTAGTATGGATGGAAGTCCTAAGAACAGAGAAACCACAACAGCTTTCGAACTCCATTCGGGTATGCAAACAAAAATACACACACATACACACATAACACCTTTTGAAAGTAAATGCATTGGTAACAGGATGGATTTCCCAGGTGGCCAGAGGGTAGAGGTCATTTTGAGGAAAATGACACCAATGATCTAAAAAGGACATCTAGTTTATGTGATTTCAGGCAACGTGCCAAATATCGCATTTAATGAGGCCTGATTCTTTTCCTCCCAAAATAACGGAGACTATCAAGGATACAGTCAGGAAGGCAAAGGGGGCACTTTGCAAAGCCTACATTTAATTATTGCTTCGTAATATTTTTCTAAAATGGAAAAATGCCTCCTAAGTATATGATCTCATGTAAATACTCCTTGCTGAAGCTTAACATATGTTTGCAACGCCCCAAAGGAATTACCAAAATATTCTCGCCCCAATCTCGTAAGCTTTTAAACTCTATTCACTTGTGTTCCTAAAAGAATCTGTTGTTTCTGAAAATTTTTTAAAACTATAATCCTATAGGAGAAGTTACTTTATTTATTTATTTTTGAGCTTAGCCAGCAGAACTTCAAATAAAGAACAATTGGTATGACTGATACACTTCCAGATTTTATAATTCCAATGTGTTTCTTGTTTCTTTTCTGTTCTTTTTATTGTGTAGAAATAATATATCCAGTAAGAAATTAATTAATGTATACTAATACAGGAAGAAGAATAGTTTTTCCCCTAAGATTTGAAAAGCATTTCCACCGTGATAGGTGAATGAAGGCACATGATATATTTGAGCCAGCTTCAACGGATACAAGGATATGAATTTATTTATCTCAGTGCTTTGGGCATAGCCTTACCATTTAGATAAAGGGCCTTTGAAAGAATTAGAGGGTTACGCTGAATGAAAATTTAAGTAAAGAGAGATTATATGTTCAGTTACAGCAACCTAGAGAATTCACCAGGTGCATGAGCATAGTATATTTATTCACACCAATTGTCAGGTAATCCAAATAAAAATGTGGGGGATTAAAGAAAAGTAACGGAATATCCACATTGGAAAAAAAAATTAGATTGACTTACTAGTTTATCGCAGTTATTGTACACAGATTTGCTGTGACCACGTTGAATTTTTTAAATTAGATTTTAAATATATTTTGACAGTCGGAACTTGTATAGTGTGACTAACTACAGGAAGAAATGACAGGTCTGCTTTGTTATTAAACTGCTGTCTGGAAAATATTGGACTCTGTACAGTAAATGATAATTATTTTGCCACTTACATTAGTACAGCTAATAGCAATAAGCATTTTTTGAACCATAGAAAGCTAACCACTTTGAATTACTGCGCTTTGTTATTCACTATGTAACAAAAAGACTTCTTTTTTTTTTTTTTTAAGCAAGCTCATTTTCATATCACCATTCTAAGCACTCCCTGCTACTAATTTAAAGGGAGAAGAAGTTAATAAATAAAGAGGTGGTAACTAAATGGTTCTATTTGTTAAAAGAACAATTGCAGTTAAGGTCAGCAGCACCAGCAGAACAGACCAGGGCAGCAGAAGAGGAGGGGGAAGACAGAAAAGAACATTCCCTTGGCAAATGTCCGCAGAAGCTGGGCCAGTGTGGTTCTCTGAGGGATGGGGAATCTGGGAAGCCTGGAGGGAAGCCCCTCAGAAATGATTTGAATCCTCCCCTGCTATGAACCCAGAATCACTTGGCTTCCTTTGAACAGAGGACAGCTTCAAAGCTGATCCAAGCTGCCAGTCAGTGAGTTACAGCTAATCTCAGCCTCCCAGTTGGGAAGAAACAGTTCACAGGGAATTGACTTGTACTGCAGGCCGTCCCCTTCCACTGTCAACCCCTCCTCGGGCCTGGCAGGGCTGAGGCCCACCACGCCAAAGCAAACGAAACCAATTCCTTCTTCTTTGGGTTTCTTTTCCTTGTTATAGCTAGTTAGGCTGCCTTTAGCATACTGTCCTTGAAACATTTCTTCATGGTTATTAATTACCCTTTGTTTATCTCAATATATTTACTGAATCAGGTACCCAAGGGAATCCTCTACATCAGTGATGTGAAAAATCCAGTTGCCTGAAGTCAAAGAGGTACCTCTTGATTTTTGATTTGCATGTGCTTGTTGGAGTGAGTTTTTCACGCGGGTGGGAACATGGGAAAAACAAGCAAGGGATGCTGCTCATTCTCTCATTCTTTAGGTGAGAAACGTTCCCGTTTCAGTAGGTTTAATATTTGGTGACACATGTAACATTCATGGTGATACTGGGTGCTAAATGGGAATGATAACAAGCAATACACGTGAGAGCCAGCATGCATTTGTTTTCTCTTTTTATTTCATCACATAAATATGGGGTAGAGAGTCATCTAGTTTGAGTAGAGCTCACACTTACTGGACAGAAGTCGATGGACACTCAAATAGCCAGGCCTTCCACCTGAATACCGGACAATTTGGCTGAATCTGTGTAACTAGCATCCATTGCCCTGGGCCATTTTTACCTGGGCCTTGTAAACATTGCAAATGTGTAGCCACTTAGCATTCAACCCATACCCACATTTGGAAAATTTAGTATAATTTCCAAGCACAGTATGTCCCCCACTTCTGCATCCAAATGTGACTGTAGAGTCACTCCCCACTTCAACTATAGACAGAAAGAGAGAGAAGGACACAGGTGGGAGGCAGAAATCTGATTTTCATCTGCTAAAAAAATGAAATCGAGCTATTTAAATGGGTTTTCAGTTACAAGTATCCCAGCATGAATTTAATTATGAACGTTCTTCGTTTGGAAAGCCAGACCAACACTCTTCCACTGATAATTACTTAGTGTCATAGTTTTAGGTATTCTTATCACCTCTTATTGGCTAATGGAACGATAGGGTATTTCTTTTATTAAAAATTCTGCTTGCTGAGAAATTTGCATGAAATACATTTTTGGGTTTCCAGCAAAACTTGGTGGGGGGGGAGTCATACTGTCAAATTGCTATTCTCTGCAAAGAAGGCTCTTTAAGGGTCCTGTGAATTGAGAGCATTGGAAAAACAGACCCACCCATTCCTACTATCCCCAAATACAATCTGATTACATACTTATTTCAACAGGGTGCTATGATAAGAGTCTCGTGTTCAGTCCCCGGATTGTGAATATTTAGGTTATCTAAATATTATAAGGTTAAATGTTATCTTTGCCAACCTTATACAAAATTAGTATTTCCTTTAATAGTTCCCGTGATTTGAACACAACCTATGCCTTTGGGGTTAATGCCTGTGTCCAAATGTGCACATGCAGTTTCAATACAATATTCCTTTCTTGTCCTGGTCTTTGTGATTGCTGTTTGCAAACCACCGATTACAGATGATGATCCGGGTCCTCTGGCAGGTTCTGTGACATTGAAATCATCCATTTTTGAGCAAAGAGTTAATGAACTTTAAAGGCAAGGTTCACACTGGTCCTGACCTCCTGGTAATATTTCATTTAAGGTTACTGGTGGGAGAAAAATCAAATTTCAGCTGTGAACATGATTGACAGGCGAGAGCAAGGAAGAGAAGTGCATTTGATCAGATGGGGAATTTGGGGAGAAAGAGGACAATTCCTTGAAGTTACTCTCAGATATTAGATATTTAAGCTGATATATGAAAAGTTCCATACTTTATACTCCTGGGAGAGTTACTTAGTTGACTTTTTCTGTTTTTTTCTTCAGAAAGTCACTTTAGTTAAGGGATTTTGGCCATGGAAGCCCCAAAGGGTGAATCACTAGTTTTCCTGCTCTCTAACTAATTTCAACCATGTACAGCTTTGTGGCTTACTTTTGGCAATTTTCAAGCCATTCAAGAAGCCATTTAATTACCTTTTGTTTATTCTCAGAAACATAGTCTAGATTATAATATGGTTCTTGGGTGTATTATAGCATATTTATTCTGAGTGGCATCAAAAAGATTACAATCTCCATTTCGGTAGCATCCCCTGATTCTGACTGGTGCATGTTACGGTTTCACACATGCAAAGCAACCAAATGTATGCTTTGTCAAGGATGCGTCTTCTCCAAAAACAGTCTTCTAACCCGAAGATGGGCATAGACAATAATTGCACATTGCTCATGTATGTTTCACCCCATCTGGGGATTTGATGTAAACATTTTCACAGTAGCATCTTTGCAGTGGAAACAAGTAGTGAAGTTGCTTGACCCTCAGGCTAAGGTGGCTTATGAATTAGCCTTTGATGCTGTCTCCTAGCTCGACTTGTCACAAGGAGACAGCACAACAACACACAGTTTGCAGCAACGTTGAAAGTCTTGCGTCTAATGTGCTGAAACACTGCTTTGGAAGGTGGGGGTGGACCTTAGCCTGCTCACGTCCGTGCTCCGCCCATTTCAGAAGTTCCTGACGTTGGCTAAGACCCATCTGGATGCCACCAAGCCTTACAGAGCTGCATCAGGGCAGGACAGGGGGACACATATGTAGGAAACAGGCCCCTTTGTGGCTTTCCTATCACCCCTGGGAGACGCTTATGAAACTGGTATTAATAGCACTTAATGTGCTCTAAGTATGCATCACTTTTTTTTCTAGTCTTAACAATTGGCGGAGTGGACATCTTTCATCCTTACTGTACCTATTCCAGCAATATGAATTCAAAAATGTGTCAAATGTAAGGAAGTTTTTATTATTTTATGAACTGGAATGAAAACCAATTGCAGACAGTAAAAGTGCTCAGAAATCTTGTTTCTAATGTGCATACCTCTCCTCCCAGGTTGCCCCATAATCATCCAGAAATAAAAGACAACTGTGGTTTCCCAAATGTCCAGTGTCGGTGAGGACGTCTTAGCACCGAATGTGTAGCTCTTTCATTCAAATATAAAAGTATGGAAACCGGTAACCTAGTTTACCTTGCATAAACCATCAAAATATTTTAATAGAAGTGTTGGACCAGGTGTGAAAGGACGCGTGAAAGCAAAAGGTTGTACATTCTGATTTCTTGGTGCCTCTGTTTAAAAAGCCCAGGTGACTGGTCTTGACCCTGACATCACAGCAGCCACCTCAGGGATTCCAGATACCCTGTTTTTTTAAGAGTAAATCCCCCATCAGCAAGAATCTAGCCTTTCTTTAGGATTTAGATCGGGGACACATCACAGGTTCCACGAGCATGTCTTAAGCAAATTACATCAGCGTTATCTATTGGCACTGAGAAAGTAAAGAGAAAGAATTTTGTTTCAAGTGTTTTATCCTTTGGATTCACCCCAATTGTTTTTTGTTATTTTTGTTTATTTAGATTACGCTCCTCCCTAATCAACACCACACCCTACTTCCCCTACAGGCGGCTTATAATGTTTTCTTTCTGTGGGCGCTGGCCTGTTGCTGAGTTTATTTAATTGATTAATTACAGCAGAGCGGGTCCAGGGTAACTAGCCTAATGATGCCATACGAACTGTATTATTTTCAGCTAACTCTGGTATGCCACAGAAGGGCCCAGCTTAAGGAAACATTTTGCATTTAGGGAGGAAAAAAAAGGGAGAAGGAATTTCTGCCGAAGTGCAACACTCAATTACTCAACATGATGCTTCTGTAGAGAGCTTTCGTTCGAAAAGCACACATCCAGTCACCTGCCAAAATCTGAGATTTACTGCTGCCTTTAACACATGCCAACGCTGAAACTCTCTTCACTTGCTCCTTGCCGTCTCTTTCCTTTCCTCAATCCAAAATTTATTATAAAGTTGTTGTTTTGTGTCTGCAGTTTTTTGCTTTTCCTGGCACCTAATGAAATTATCAGCAATAAATGAGCTAAGCAGCAGGGGGTTTTTTGTCTGTTTGTTTTTGTTTTGCTTTTGCTTTGGTTTTGGTCTCCATTTTGCAATATTTGGAAAATACTAAAACAGAAGTATGGGGAGAGGGATGTCAGTGTGGTTTTCCCTGTATCTGTAGGAAATATAATAAAGCTGTTAACATTTACATCATTTCAGATAGAAACTCATACTAAATGGAAGAGGACAGGACTCGGTTTCAGATGCAAGGTGGGGAAAAAAAATCAAAGTACCTTTTTTCTTTTCCTATTGCAAGTTGCAATAAGGTGACTTGTAATAATAATTTATAATAAAGTTTTTTATTTTTTATTATTTGGGATTCATCGAGGGTACAAAGAAAGAGGTTACGCTGATTGCATTTGTTAGATAAAGTCCCTCTTAGAATTGTGTTCTGCCCCCGAGGTGTGCCATACAGCCATATACCGTGACCTCTTATTCCCCTCCCTCCTCCTGTCTCCTTATTCCTCTACCCCCACCCTGTATTAGATCATCCACTGCCTTTGTATTAGAATCGAGTACATTGGATTCTTGCTTCTCCATTCAAAATATAATCCAAGTGTATATAGTATTATCAGTGGAGACAAGGTGGCCGCAGAGTGATGACCTCAGGTGTAAACTGCTGGAAGATATTAACACCCAATTAACAATGAGGGCCAGGCTCATCCTACAATGTAATCATCCCTGAGGTGAGCATGCCTGTGCAGAGAGGGGAAGGCGGACCTTGTTGGTAGAATCTTGTTTTTTCCTTCTCTCTCAGCACGCCTCATCTAATAATGTGGTTTCTCCCAGGCAGCTAGTGACGATTTCTTTTTAGACTGCTCAGTCTATTGAAAAGCACAGTAAGTTCATTTGCTAGCAGGTAGGCAGTGGAGGTGAGAATTGAATTGATCTGAAATGCTCCAAGAAATTGACCCCGAGGTCATTCTTCTTTGAAACTGGGTTCTCCAGACAAAGTTTCTTTTCTTCTTCTCTGGCTCCTGCCTGCTTCCAGCAGCAGCGATGACTTGGGATTTGTAATTATTTAAAGGGATTCTAACTCCCAGGGTTGACTCCCTCTTTCCACAAAGTTAATCAAAATAGAGACCTTTTGTTAGCCGGTGGTAGTTAATTAAAGGGCTTGTGTCTACACTGCTGTGATGTGCCTCTGGCTTGTTTATATTTTAAAATGAGGTTCATTCCTAATATACAGGAAATGAGGGAGGCAAAAGCTTAAATGTGAGGGTCTCTTACCTGGCTGAATATATACGTATATTTTTTTACATTAAGACAATTTTATATTCATCACGTTGCCAAATATTAGAGTACATTTTGAATAGGAGAATTTTCTGTTTATAGTCCTCTTTTGCTCTGTCTCTTTTTAATGGTGTGATTGGAACCCTTCTGAAAACTCTTCAGACGCACACTATACATTCAACAGAATTTGGAATCATGCTTTGCACTTTGGAAGGCGTGAGTCTGCCACAAGAGATGGTCGGCATCTCTCTCCTCTCAGCAGTGAGGGGAGCCAGAAGAAATCAGAAATTCCTCTCCCCAAGTTGACCTTTCTGACCCAAGCTAAGAACTCCTTTCCCATTCTTGACTCCAGTGGGTAGCACATACTTGAAGTTCTATCCCCATGCTCAAATGCTGTTTTGTTTATTTGGTATTGGTTTCCCCTAGACTTTTTTTTTTTTCTTCTTTTTTCTCCTTTGAAAGCTTGAAAGAGTTTTGCTCCATTGCCTGGTAGCGTGAGAGTGAAAACTGTCCGGGCTACATAAGCGGTTATCATGTGTGTTTTGGAGGTTGGAGCCTGGACCTGTTCTTGCAGGGAAGGAGAAAGTGTCTGTGATGGGGACGGGGTTCTGTAAACCGTGGCTGCTCAGCTGCTCAGGTCTGAGGGCTCCCAGCTGTTCTCCCCACCAGCAGCTGTGGACATTGCCTGGACATCTGAAGCCCTCTGGCGTCTCATTCCTTCCCTGGACGCTCTGCCTTTGTGCATGCCCCGTGCGCCGCGGACCCAGGGGAACCGCCCGGTCATGTTCAAAACTGCTCGCTTTCAAAGTCGGGACCCAGCTTGGTTGTCAGTGATAAAGTTGTGGATAAAAATGTGACGTGTCCCGAACACTGTAGTTTCCACGGGCGTTGGGGAACCTACTCATTTAGAATATTACGTCTTTTTGCTCTGATCATTCCCTGAGCCCTGACAGGACCCTGGGCTGAGGGTGACAGAGGCTGTGGTCGTGAAACAACACATGATCTGTACTACAAACCATTTCTACTGTTCTGTGGACAAATGCTAAGGCCTGCTCCCCAACCAAGCCGTTAGGAAGGGAATGGGAGAGTTTGCACATTGACCTCCTGGAAGAAAATTCCAGAGTACAGCTTGGTTCTTGCCGGAGAGTGGGAGGCTTTACAGAGGTGGGGCGAAATGTCACCCTCTTCCAGGGAGGGAGAAAAAAAATAAGGAAGGATTTGTTGTTATTTCTTTTCCTCTTATTTGATGTGAGACAGATGACACGAGTAATGAAAACAAAACACACCATGCCATCGAGGTTGTGGGAAACACCCTCTCAGGCACCGGTGAGGAGGCAGGGCGGGGGGTGTCCTTCCTGCAAGGTGCTTCTGTGCTCAGTTAACATTTTACAGTGCCCTTCATATTTCCCCCATCCCCGACATCATTTCCTTTCACAGTAAAAAGGGCACTTTCCCATGTTTACCCCGGTTAACTGTTGACAGTTTCACTTTAGGAGAGATGGCACCCTAGTATATGATTTCACTGTAAATTGGTAGGAGTTATTGGCAGAGCTATTGGGAACACAGTGTACTGAGAACGCATCTTTTTACTATTTCTTTAAAATAGAACTGAGAATGGGCCACTGTGTGATATCAATTCAACGGTGTCTTTTTTTTTCTTTTCTTTTCTTCCTCTTCTTTTTTTCTTTTTTGCTGTGGCAAGCTGCAATAAGGCAACTTGTAATAATAATTTATAATCAAAGTTTGGTATCGTTAAACTGTAAAAACCGGCTTTGGGGCTTTGCTCATAAATACGTGAAAAAATATAGCAGGGAGCTTCGCACAGTAGAGGCAATGTCGGTACAAATATATCTGTGTATATGAATATATATGTGTGTGTGTTTTGTTTCAGACTGTGAAAGCTAGTCCTGAAAAAAGTATCTTCCCAAACTCTGACTTTCTCTAACATCCGAGTATGAGGGGACGCTGATGGGGCATAAGCACATTTTCTTTAACAAACTTCTAATTCATCACCTAAACTCCACTCATAATTCACATTCCCCTATTTCTTCAGTTATATTATTTTTGCACTAAAGAGTGAGTGTGCGTGCTAGAATTCTCCATCTGTAAGCTATAGTACTCCTTAGCTGGGAAGACTTTTTTTTTTTCCTTTCCCCCTAACAAGGAAGCTCATTTAGAAAGAAATGTTTATGTGAAGTGCTTGTCAGTTGGCATTTTTACTGGTTTGCTAACCCAAAGGTAAAATATAAAGCCATGTCTTTTCCTCGCTGGCTTGTTGTTACTAGAAAGGGTCCTCCCTTGTTAGCTTGATAAATAATTTTACTAGGGGGACTGTGCTGTATTTTTATGCTTGCTGTCTATTTTCTGCTTGCTGCAAATAAATTTCTATACTCAGAGGGCACTAAAACTCCAAACACATGGTATTTTCCCATTCTGCTGCTGGTCGCCTGAAATATTTATTCCATCTAGTGTACTTAATTAATTTTTTAAAGGAGAAAAATAATCTGTGATTAAAATCAAACCAAAAGTATGTGTTGATTTCTCAGGACTGTTGCGTTTGAACCCAGAAGGAGAGCTTTTGGAAAGGCTTTGCGTGTCAAACCTTTTCTAATATTTGTCAAATTGAAGACAAGTGTTATTTATTGGGAGCATCCTAAAGTTTTCTCGTTATATATTTCCTGGTCTGTCTTTTCAACTTTAAAGATTAAGCTGTTACTATGAGAAAGGAATTGGGCCATAGAATTCTGTCTTGAAGCAAGGTACTATGCAATAAAATCTTTACATCTGAGAAATGATACGAGGTGTGAAAGCGGACATGAAATTGATCACAGGTGTCAATATAAATATTGGCAGCACCTGAAGCTCTTGCAGGTTTAGTCTTCGGATTCTTTAATAGTGAGGAGAGCTTGGCGTGGCTGTCTGGGGCAAAATTATCCCTGTTATAAACCTCAACAAGTACACCCACGACATTTCAATAAACCAAAATACAAATCAATGTATTCTATACATTACACAATGAACATAGCATATTATAGACATATAATAAAATATTTAATGAACAAACAAAATTTATGAATGTTGATAAAAAAAATGATCGTTTAGGGCAGCGCCTGTGGCTCAAAGGAGTAGGGCACTGGCCCTATATGCCAGAAGTGGCAGGTTCAAACACAGCCCCGGCCAAAAACTGCAAAAAAAAGATCATTTAAAATTAATGCCAGATTATCTGATTAATTGAGATACGATTTTTTTTTTTGAGGCAGTCATTCTGCTTCTTATTTGCTATGTATTGTGTGTTCATAGGCAGGGTATTACTTCCTGAAATTCAAAAATACTTTTACAAATCTACCAGAGACAAATTTGAAACTGGAAATCCAGCATGTGTAATCACTGCCAAGGGTTCAAGAGAGACTGAGTTGGAGGTAAAGCAGAGCTCATTTTTTGCAAAGGTCACCAAAATGAAGAGGAAAACGTAGAAGGGGGGGATGTCAATGAATGAATTCTAAAAAATACATGGGGATCTGCAGTCAAGATTTAGAACCTTTATTTTCTTGGGCTTTGCACCATAGTATTTAATCACAAATTGTAATTATAGATATACTTTTCATGTTCTCTTACTCTACAATTATGAAGATAATTACACGCATCAAGGTTTTTTTTTTATAATTAAAGAAGAGTTGATATTTAACATTTCTTCTGGTCACTTGTGCGGGGAGGATATGAGTTTGTCAGGAGTTGTAGAAAACATCCATGGAGTTGAAGGCCACGAAGTCCCAAGCACTCCTGCCCTTCCAAGGTCATTAATAGCTTCCATAGGTCATGTAAATGACAGCAACAATGAAGTGGGCATCTTCTGGGAGCCACACCTATGCCATCTTTGATCCTTATAATAACTAGAAGGGCAGATATTTTAATCTCCTTTATACAAATGAGGAAACTCAGGTGCAAAGTAATTAAGATATCAGTAAACTCTACACTATAGTCATGAAAACATTTCTAGATAGACATCATCTCACCCCTGCCCCTGACCGGTGATTCCTTCTCTCCTCAATTATACAAGCCCATTTTTAACCTATAGAGAAGCAGCATGAGCCCAGGTGCCCTGTCTTTCTTTTTCCGAGTGAGATTAAGTAGGACCCAGAAGAAAATACATATAATCTGTAGCCATGACTTCTTGTGGCCTTCACCCCAAGGACCCCACCAGCTCTAAAAAACAAAAAAAATGACTCTGTGGTTCAATTTTGGTAGGGAATGAAGTAGCCCTTCCTACTCAAACAAAAAAGGATTGTCATTTCACAAGCATTTAAAAAATAATATATGGTACATTTCCTTAATGCCCTATAATGTGTAAAGCATCAGATGCACAATTGGCACTCAGGAAATTGCCAGATAGTGAAGGTCAATGAGCACTGAATCACTCCAATGAAAGCCCCATTTACTAAATGTTGTCATCAAAAGCTGTAGTGACGCAGAAAAGGATATACAATTTCCGCATCTATAAGATAAGGATGGTGCCTGAAAGGCATGTGCAAAGGACTAAATATGGTAATGTATGTAAAACACCTGGATTAAATATGCTAATGTCTGGAAGCACCTGGTCAGGATAAACACCTAGCCATGTGTGGCCTTGGACATTATTATATGAAATAAAAATTTGACCTTGACACCTTGTAAGCCTTAGTTTGTTTCAGAATAACTTTATTATTATGAGATTCCACATTTTCCCCCTCTAATGTGAAAACTAAGTTTTTCAAAATTGGGAAATTGAGAAAGACATAGAACAGTAGTTCATAAGTGTTATCTACCCTTCTCTGAAAAAAAAAAAAAAAAGCGTGCTTAGGGAGCTCTACGGTCAAATAATTTAGGGAAATAATGGGTCAGATAAAGTTAAATATTTAATTTTGCCATCATCCATCTCAGAGCCTTTATGTGCTAATATGCATTGTGACCCTCTGTGGGGAAGGACAGAGACAGATTGTATAGGATATCTTCCAAACTTAAATGAACATGGAACATTCACCTAAGTGAACATGGACGTGGCTTTTAATCAGCTTATCATGGAATTAGTATTGTGTAGGACAGTTTTAAAAAAGGGTTGTCTAAAGGATTGGTCCTGACTTATTTTCCTCCAGTACCAAAGGATTCTTTTATTAATTTTCCCCCATATAACCCATTATCTGAACAATTTGTCATTCTATTATTTGTCTTATTAATCAGATCAGCAAGAACAGTGGTATAATTCCATTGATGTTTAATTGGTCAATAGAAAAGAAAACTTTATCGTGGGTCCTTACAATAATGAGAATGTCTCGTGGCTGCTTTCTTAGGCTCTCTGTGGGATTTCAAGATTCCAGTTTGGCATCCTGTCCCCTGGTAGAACACCCAAGCTCACTGTCCAATTTGGCCCAGCCATGTGTGATTGGAACAAATTTCCAAGGAAAGCAGAGGTACTGTAAGGAACATGTTAATTTCCTATGGTATTGGCAAGGGATTCTTTGGATAGAAAAGCTCTATTTTCAGGTCTCTTTGCCTTCATTGTAAGGATAAAGGCATCTATTAAGGGTACACAATACAGGGGGAAAGTCAGGGATAGAGGTTCCTTCCCTCTATCCTCCCTCCCTTCCTTATCTCTTTTTCTTCCCCCCACAGAAGGCAGGCGGGCCTTCTCTGCCTTGGAGTATACATGATTCCCACCCCAAACATCACTTTTCCTGTTAAGCCCCAGCAGAAATTGGTAACAGACTCTAAATTTCAAATCTCAGAAGAGATAGCTAATTGGCTCATCTTGGTCAGGTGTTTTATCTCTTGTCCAATCAGTGGTGGGTAGGACGCATCCTCATGGCCAGCCATCTCCCTCCTCAGATCTGGGAACGGGTTCATTCAGGGCTTGGGCAAAGATCAATTCTCCTACTTTGGAAAGGGAAACTGATATCTCAAACTCACCTACATGCCTTTTGGAATGAATAGGAATGGGGCATAAACAGGTTTCTAAACCTAGAGGCTGGGTTGTCAGCCTTGGCTGGACTTGAGGGTCTTTATAAAACATGGATGCCCTTTCCCAGAACAATTAAGTCAGAATTTCTAGGGCCTTGGGGCTCAGGCATTAGTGTATTTTTCTAAAACAATTCCCACTGATTCTAACGTATAGCTAGAATTAACAACTCTCGGTAGAACAATCTAAGGGACACAGTTATCTACAGAAACCCAGAAAGTGAAGAAGCCGTTGGTGAATTTCCCACAATTTACTGTATGCCTCATAGCTTAGCATTTTTTAGGTCCAGTTTGAAACTGAAAGGGATGAACACTTGCTTTGTGTTCTCCCCACTCCATCTGGTCTTCCCAGTGCTTTATTAATATCAAGCCTATTCTCTATAAGCAAGGCCAAGGCAGTGAGATAAAACATCCAGGAAAGGAATCAGAGTTGGTGTCCAGAAGCTTCAAATTTCCTTTTTTTTTTTTCTTCTTCAGTTTTTGGCGGGGGTTGGGTTTGAACCGGCCACCTCCGGCATATGGGGCCAGCACCCTACTCCTTTGAGCCACAGACACTGCCCTCAAATTTCTTTTCATTATTTCATATTGATACAACAATACAAATGATTAGGTCAGAAGCCTCAATTTTAAACCCTACTT
Organism: Perodicticus potto; assembly: GCA_963574655.1. Lineage (NCBI taxonomy): Eukaryota > Metazoa > Chordata > Mammalia > Primates > Lorisidae > Perodicticus > Perodicticus potto. The sequence continues at coordinate 53,695 of CAUYRH010131816.1, forward strand.
GGCTACTGAGCAGCCATGTGACCTGGTGGGTCACATTCGCCTGAGTAGCCAGCTGGATCTTAGTGTTTCCTTCTGAAAAAGGGGTCAACTGAGCTATGATCAGAGGCTTTCTATGGGTCTAATACAATGAGCTAAATGACCAGTTCATCACAAATCCAACACGTGAACTGAGGTGATACAGAGGATTTTAAGCTGATCGGAATGGCTCTAACAGTATGATGGTGGTGTGTGTTGTTTTTTTTTTTTTAATTTTGTTTTGCATAGAAAAGAGAATAATATATTTAGGTATCAAGATACAAGGATAGATATATTCTGGAAAGACTCACACAGACTTTTGCAGATACTAATACGTTTTTTATATTATTCGTGATCATTATAATCTAGCACTTATTTAGCATGTGATTGGGGCTATGGCAGAAACAGGACCCAAAGAAAATAGCACTGGCTGAAATTAACTAAGATGCTTGATCACACACTGTCAGACGCATTGATTCTCCACTAAAGCATGGTATTAAAACCACACAAAATAGGCCTACTCTGAAGGCACTCTTCATCCTACCTTGTAAGACAATTACGTTTTAAATTTCTCATCTCCTCTTGGACACTAAACCCCGTGAGCGTGGAGTTCACGCCTCATTTACTTTTGTGTCCAACACAGCCCTGTCTCGGTGAGCAGCCCACGGTCGCGATGTCTCAGATCCTCTCTAGATGCGGCAGGGTATACCTGAGGAAGCAGTGAGGTGTGGAAACAAGCAAACACACGGCAGATGAAAGCCTAGTAAAAGTTTGTGAAGTGATGAAGATGGCATCGTTGCAATCTGTCCAAATTAGAAGTTCTTCTCTGAATCCTTTTCCAGCTTTTCAAAAGACGCCCTACCCGGACATTTTCTGCGTACATTTCTAGGCTTGAGTTTCCTCTCCTGGACAGTTCATTAAACGTAGACTGCACTGGTGCTATTTCTTAATGTTGTCTTTTGGAAATCTATTGGAAAATACATCTTTTTTTTTAAACCCTCTGCTTTGCTTTCAAAGTTATGATGTTTTAATTATTTTTAAGATTTAATTTAACAAATACCTTTTGTGCTCTATCTATATACTAAGAAATACATTTGGAAACAAACGGGACTTAATTCCTGCCCCCAAGATTCATTCTTGCTGCAGACATTAAAAAAAAAAATGCTAGTCCCGTTTGATAAATGCTTTGCAGTAGATACTGGGTTTGTGGGTTTGCAAGGTAATAGGAGGGTTATAGGGATTTTATAAACACCATGAATAAAAGCAAAACTTCCAACATATCACAAGTAAACTAGATGATTTTTAACATGGGGTAGGAAAGATTTTCTTTAGCCTGACGTAAAACCTAAATGCTATGAAGCAAAGGATTGATATATTTGACTATGCACACATTTAAAACTTATGCATATTTTAAAACAAATGACATTAAAAGACAACAAAGTGAGGAAGTTCACTGCAATTCACAAGATAGTCAAAAACTTAATTTCCTTTATTTAAAGAGGTCTTATAAATCCTTAAGAAGGTAAAGGAACGACTAGGAAAATGGGCAGAGAAGAATGGGAAGTTTCTAGAAAAAGTATATATGAATGACCAAAAGCTCTTATGAAACAATTGTCAGCCTCGCTCACACCTCAATAATGATAACAATAATATTAGTGATATTTCCTTTCGACTAGTATGTAGGATGACAAGCTGTCTCGTATACCGTTGTGAGCAGACACATTGGGCAACCTCTTAGGCAGCTAATTCTTGTATTATCTTATAGCACAGAATATGCACAGACAAAATGCCCTTCTATGCACATTTCCTGTTTGGGGATTTTAATACAATATAGCACTTTAGATGCAGCTTCAATAAACAGTATGTTCATATGTGTGAGCTGGGGAGGAAGGATTGCCTGGGACATGGACCAAGATACACAAATGAAGCAATGTAACCTAATTATCACGCCCTTATATGAATCAGAAGTTTTAAAGAAGAAGAAATTGGAAGACTGGGCTGGAGAAGTCTTTGAAACAGTAGGCTAACAGTCGAGAGAGAAATTAATGAATGAAGGGGGCATGTGCCCTGGTATTTTTTTTCCCTCCTCTGCCTAGAATTCTGTCTTTCAAATGTGAAACCATCCAGGTAGCCCCTTCTCTTGATCAACCTGAATTTGCTCTGTGCTCTCCAGGAGATAAAAGAGACTTATGTGTGTTAATTGAATTAAGGCTGAAATTGTTCATTCGGCTGTGGCAAGGGTTCGTCTGTTCCGGCTCTTTTCTGTGTAATCTGCATTGTCACAGCCAAAAGTGTTGGGGGGAATAGAGGGTGGGTATTTTTCAAAGAACTATATGGGGATTTGGTCACGTGCCTGCCATTAACATCAATCACAGATGCAGGGCAAAAATGCCTCTTCTGTTCCTGCACATACCTCTTTGAAAAAACATCCCCTCTGGTGTTGCTACCAGACTCCCCTCTACCGATACAGGAGTTGGGGGCTTTGAAGTAGGTTGTGGAAATTTCGCTGCTTTGTTTGACTCCAGCAAATTGTTCCAAAATGCTACAAATGTAAAAAAAGACTAAGAAAGCTTTAGCAGCAGCTTAGAGGTGGAATCCCCTAAAGTCATTGATAGAATAGTGTGTTTCTTCTTTCAATTTTTAATTTGCAAGTTATATCTTAAGATATAGCAATGATATCATAGTCTTTTCTTAGGGGGAGAAAAATGAAGAGTACATTGGGTGCAGGATGTTGAGGAAAGAGGGAAATCTCAAAGTTCCAATTCTTTGACCTTGTATTTGCAGGGAGTCCCACAACGGCCCGCAGAGAAGTTAGGTAAAACATGTTTTGTTCAGTGTAGTTGAAAAGCATCTCCAACACGGGTGGAGTATTCCCAGCAGCAATTTGCATTTGACTGGGTGTTGAGACAAGTATGTGATGGCCAAGCCTGGAAATCCTGTAGCCCCTGCCCTCCAAGAACCCAGGAGTAGACAGGATAGGGAAATTCAAACCCGTGACCTCCAGCCCCAGGGGTGGCAGTTCTTGGCATACTTAAAATTTTCCCTTAACTGTTACTCCTTTGACAAAAGAGGTGCTTGGGTGCGTTGGTGCATTTTCTGAAAAGTCCCCCTAAGCTCTTTTCTTTTTCAAGTATGCTAAGATTGTAGCAGGTTAGGAAGAAATATGGAGTGGTGGAAATGACCACGAGAAGCTCCCTGGGCTTCACTTACCACCTCTATAAATTTAAGGATTTGGCACGAATCAGAGGTTTTCATACTCGTTTTATTGTGTTTGGTTTCTGCAGGGGAATTGTTTTCAAAATGCAAGTTGATGTGGGATCGCTGTATAAAAGAGAAATGAGACACTGGGACACTGGGAGCTGGTCCTCCCAGGTCTCTGCCCTTCTCTCTCCCTCACCCCTGCCCCCACAGCTTTAGGCTCTGTGTAGCCCAATTTGAATCTCTTAGGGGACTCATTCTCTCCAAGGAAAATCAGAGCCAGTCTTGGACGTAGCCAAGGGCCACTTTCCCTTGCTGGAAACACTTAAGTATCCTTAGGCTGAGCCAACTACACAGACATGGACGGCACACTTTTCTAGCTTTGTGACTTTGGGAAAGTCATTCTCACTCTCAAGATGCCTCATTTCATCTTTGAGATGGGAATATTAGAACCAGCCCTGTGGAATTCTTACACAGGTTAAATAAACAAGCCAGGGCAGCATCTATTAAGTGCCAGGGCCAGCTGGCTGCTCTTTTCCTCCTATGCTCAGCATTTAACACAGAACTTGTGCAGAACACAGTCCTCATACATGTTCCCTGGATCAGTTTGGTGCAAGATTCTGTGTCTACAGGCTCACAAAGAGCAGATTCTATTGCTATCTTCTTATTCTCTACATTCACGGACTTCACAATAAGAGCATAAAATCAGCCATGGTGGGAATATATGCAGGTTGGAATCCAAATGCTATAAAATCAGGGCCCCTTTCCACATCCCCTCACCCACCCAGAGAGCTGGTGGTTAAACATTTGGCAGCACACCACTGCACGAGCTACCCGGATGAAAACCTAGGTGAACAGAGGATTATCAGATGCATTGCTAATGTTGCCACTCTGACGGTGAGCCCCAAAGAAGCAGAAAAGTGGGAGGTTGGTGTGGAGCTGGAAATGTCAAGGAAGGATCGTAGAAATGTAGAGGTCATTGGCCCCTAGGAAGAAGTGATGGGATGGCTGTTCCAGGCTGTGGGAAATAGAAAAGGAGGGGATGAGGCCAAGTTACTAGAGAGTGGTGTTGGGGTTGGCAAGGACAAGAAGTAGAAAGCCTTGGCCAGGGCTGAGGAGGGACGGGTGGGTAGCAGGATGATTATGGAAGGCCAGAGCTGGAGGGAGAGATTAGGCTAGGCTGAGCCTGGAAGGACGCTGACGGTGTGTCATCTCCACCGACAGCAATGGTTCCTTTACCTTTCAGACACGTCCAACATGACATAAAAGCGTTAGCTTGCCAATTTTAGTGGTCTTCTTAACCTCTTGAGTTGGTACAGTCTAACTAAATAGCTTCCAAAAATCTTTTGAAATTTCAAAGGAAGAGAGACCCAGAAAAGGAACAAAGACAGGAGTGGGGCCTTGGGGGCTGTGATTTGAGGCTGACAGTAAAGGGACCCACTACCAGGTCTCTGCTGCTTCAGTCCAAGAGCCCGACTGATAGAGCCTGGGACCAACCTCAGCTGTTTGTACTTGACTTGTTGGCCTCTGCCCTGAGGCCTCTCAGAGAACCAAGGACAGCTCCCTCTAGATTGGTGCTTTTCAACCTTGACTACTCCCTCTGAGGGTCCCAGCACCTATACCCCAGCCCAGATCAATTCAGTAACCCTGAGACAGTACCCAGGCATCAATATTTTTCAAATCTCCCCTGATGATTCTAATGTGCAGTGAAGGATAAGAAACACTGCTCTAAGGCACTGGCTCTCGAACTTGGGTGCCAAAATCATAGATTGCTTAGCCCCACGCCCAGAGTTTCTGATGAAGGGAGTCTGGAGATAAGGACTGGGAATTTACATCTCCAGCCAGTTCCCAGGTGATGCTGGACTAGAGAGCATATTTGAGCATTTGAGAAACCACTGCCCTTGGTAACTAAAGTGACATTTAGAAAACAGTCTGAGGAGTTGGCAGACCATGTTCCATCCCCAGCTCTGCAGTTCTCACCCGTGTGATTTCACCCATTTGTTTAAAGCATTGGGTCTCAAGTAAAGGATAATTCTTTCCCGGGCCATTTGGCAGTATCTGGAGATGTTTCGGATCATCAACACTTGGGGTAGGGGTGCCACTGGCCTCTGGTGTGTAAAGACACAGAATGCACAAGTCAGCCCCCAAGGCATTGTCCAGCCCAAGATGTCAGCCATGCAGAGACTGGGAAACTTTCATTTCAAGTTTCTGGGCCCGTTTTGGCTACATATGTAAAGTGGGAATAGTCAGACCTGTCTTTCCAGATTGTAGCTAAAATCTGGTGAGATCAAATGAGGACAGTACTTTAGGCAGAAATGCTCAGTAAACAGTTCTCAACCTCCCAGCTGTGTCACTTAATGACTTAACCGTGGGGCTTGACCTCCGTGGACCCATGTCCTCACCTGTAAAACAGATGCAGGAATGGGGCCAACCCTCAAAGGGTACTTGTAAGGATTTAAGGAGATAATCTATGTCTAGTGCCTAGAAGCGTTCAGTAAACATTATCTACTATTATCGTTTTCCATTATGTCTTTACGCATCTCTCTGAAGGCTGTCTTGGAGAGTCTGAGATGCTGACTTACTACTTTTCAATTTGTAGGCCTATTCAACAAGCAGGAAGACAGCTAATTTCTAGTTTTCAGGTTTCAAAGACTCACGAACAGCAGCAAGCATTGGGCAACCTCTTAGCATTCCAGGCCAGACCCGTAACTTCAACACCAGATGACATCCGCAGCAGTGCCCCAACCGCATATGGCTGGTTAGAAAATCTGGTGTTTATTTTTTTGCCTGTATGTTTCCAGCCTCAGTATATGTCTGTTTTAAGAGAAATTGGTGAAGTGAAGTGTGGAAAAGATAAAAGGCCTCTCAGAACCACCTTTTAGGAGGTAAACCCATCTCAAGGCAGTGAGTGTGGCTCGCCCCAGGCGTCCCCACCTTCCAGACAGAGCAGGGATTGGAACCCATGCCTGGGCTATCGACCAGCCTGAGATTCACAATGTGAGTTCCAACAGGGACCCAGCAGAAGACGCCAAGGACCAGCAGGAACCATCTATACATACCTGGCTCTGTCAAGCCTCCTTTGTCGAACTGCACCTTCAGAGGTAAAATGTCCTTTCTCTAATCTGCATGCAAAATGGATTTTAGCAACTAGATTTTATTGAGAAACCGACTCCCCTCTTCCCCCACCTCCAACATTCGAAAACATATTGTCTTCTTTACTGTAGTTCATTTTGCTTTCTGAGGTGATTAATGAATTAAAGATGCAGCGTATTTATTCTTTTGCCTGATTACCATTCTGTAATAAATCTAAGTTCTGGAGTCTGTCGATACAAGAAGGCCAACCTGTCTCTTTGGAAAATAAAGGTTTATACATTAAGCTTAACTTCCAGCTCCCTGATGCAGGAGAAAATTCACCTTTACAGTCTAATTTTTATAAATATAAGCAAAGAATTCAAAGAGACATTGAGGGGTGGATAGAAGATCCCATTTCAGAGGATGAGAGGTACTTTGCATACACCTCCCTGGACATGGGAAGGCCTGTTGACCTGTAGGTCAGAGAGAAATATGTCTCAGGAATGAAGAACATTGGGATTCATGGCAGTGATGGTGGGGAGGAAGGTGACATTCTGCAAGTCTGTATCCCACCCTGTGTGAGCTTATTATCCACTTGGAATGGTGCTCCATGTACAGATGGGCTAATTTCTGGCTGAATGGTAGTATTCATAGACTGAGGTTGCTGGTTTTCTATTTGGCTTCTAGCTGGAAAGAGTGATTCTAGAAGATAGGAACTTTGGGCTACATGGGAGAATGGGAGTGTTCAGCACAATGGCCATAGAGACAGGTCCTTGTCAAGCTCCCACCTTGTCACTTGTTACCTGTGTGACCACGGGCAAATTTGGTTTCTCTCCAATGGGGATTCTCAACCCTGCCCCTTATGGTTGTTGGGAGGTTAGCCTCCCCCCCAGCACCAAGCACAGGACAGAGAGTCTTCATTAAATCCACCTGTACCAAGGCAGGAAGGATGTGCCAAAAAACAAACAAACCATAAAAAACTAGGTTGCTAGTGTCATTGATAATTTTCGTTCTTTGACTTTAAAAATTTTTTTTGACAAAAGAAAAGGCTAAAACTAAAATAAATAAAAATCTTGCTTACCCAGCATCTTTGGTAGGTCCATTTCTCAGCTGCCACTGATTAGACAGCACATGCATACAGGTGTGTATATGCCCTCACACTAAGGTAGTCATCAAAACTCATATTGAGTTCATGATATTTTCATTCTAACATCTATCCCCAGACAGCCCCAAGATTACTTCCAAGGACTGTATAAAGTCCTCTAAGAGGTACTCAGATTCTATCCAAGTCCTTTTTTCCAAGAAGAGGGTCTCTACTTTTCTTGGGACCTCAAGCTTTAATAGCCAAAGAGAGTTTAGAAATCAAACTATGAGATTCCAAAAGTCTTTTTCTTCCTGGAGAGATTCCCAGTTCCACAGCCTGGTAGAAGGATTTAGGGTGGAGATTTCTCAGGGCCCTTAAAACCTTACCAGGACTAAGCCAGGCCAATTAGACTCCCCTTGAGGGTTGCCACTGACGCCGGGGCTCTGTACTTCATTCTTTGACCTTGGTTACCTCCCCCTGGAAAATGGTAAGACCCACACTGTGGTGTGATAAGAGGATGGGGGCTGGGAGCAGGAGGCAGTGTGGACCCAATGCCATGCTCAAGCCTCTGCTGGTCTCTGGGCTCTCCTGGAGGTACCTTGCAGAACACGATCCCCTGGGGCATGCAGCAGGGAAAGCTGGAGGCCAGGCAGTGTGGTGGCTCCCCTGCTAGAATTCCCTCTCCTGACCCCTCTCCCATTTTACATGCCCTTTTGTAACCATGTGCTTATTTTTGAGAATTAGTGGATTAATCTCTCTCCCACATATAAAGCCAGATCTGTGTCCTGTTTGATGGTGGGGGTTGTCATTATATCTCTAATGGCTGCATGTTGGCACTGAATTGGTCCCTATAGATTTATGGCTATGTACCTTTTTTGGAAAAAAAAAAACAAATGAGCGCATGACTTACAAAGATGTTCACCTGGCTGCACATCATAATAACCTGTGAGTTGGTTGGGTTTTGTTTGCAGAGAGCCAGGAGAGGCAGAGTGGGCCCAGATGGATCACGACAGGGTGAATGATCTGTGGTCTGGAGTTTGCAGGACCCGCTGTCCAGTCCCTGTGCTATCAGTTTCTAGCTGTGAGACTTGAAGCAGGTATCTGACCCTCTCCGAATGTCAGTTTCCTCATCTACAAAATGGAGGAAAAACACTGCTAGCCTCAGCCTGTTCTTGCCCGAATGCTAGGGGTTTGGGGAGGGTCGTGGAGGTGGTGATGTTACAGACAGTCGGCAGCCTTTTTCTGTAAATAACCCAGCAGTAAAGAATTTAGGCTTTAGGGGCCACCTGGTCTCCTTTGCAGCTGCTGAACTCTCCCATCAACAATTTGTAACTCAGCACACCTGGATGTGTTCCAATACTCATTTTTCCCCCTACAAAAAAGAGATGGTGTACCAAATGTGGCCTCCATGGACCACAGCTTGCAGGAATGATACAGAGGGCTGTACCAGGGTGTTTCGGTCTTTGGTCGCAGAAAATCTGCCTCTGAAGATTCTGAACATCCTGGGAATCTTGTCTCGCCTGAGAGGTCTCAGCCCCACGCGGGGAAGCCGGGCTGTTTATTTGGGCAGTGCAATGACGTAATGACGTCATGACGTAATGACGCCTGACGTCAAACCCAGGCTCCTACGCTCTTTCTGCCCCCCAGTTCTGAGGCTTCTGCTGAGAGACACGGGAGGGTTTGAGGTGGCCGGTTCTTAAACAAGCCCCACCAAAACCAGACTGGAGAGCGCGCAGCTCTCACTCCCTTTCGACAGCAAGGAGCGGTTACAGAGTAGACGGCCGCGCACATTTAATTGGCTGGAATTAAATGTGGCCCTTCCCCGCCCAGGGATTAGCGATTCCTTCGGGATGCGCCACGCGCGAGCTGCGGGCCGGACAGGCCGCCCTGAACCCCTGCCTGGGCTGACGGTCCTCCGTGCGAAGATGGATGCAAGGCGCTGACACAGGTGACACGCACTTGATGAACAGTGGGGCTTCTTCCATGGTGCCCCGTGGAAGGCTGCCTCCCTCAGGGGACTGCTGGGCTCGCCAGTGTATTGTTTCTTTAGGAGCCAGCACGTGCCCGGTTCGTTCCGCTCCCCCTGCACCTGTCCCAGGGTGGTAGCTTTGGACCTCATCCGTCTGAGGACTGATTCCTCTTTCTCCTCTCCTGCAACCAAAGAAACAAAGAACCTTCTAGGTGACAGGTGCAAGAAAGAAGTCCTCCAGCTAGCAGGCTTCCTAGGACCCAGAATTCTCCTTCCACTTTCTCAGGAACAAAACAAAAAAATTGCAAAGGTGGCGAGGAGAGAGGCTGCACTGAAGGACTTTATGTGTCGTTGTGCAGTGAAAGCTGCTTAGCTGGAAGCCCTGGAGGCCTGAGGGGGCGGCCTCGGTGTGAGGGAAGGAATCCCTCTGAAGGCAGGATTGGCTTCACCTGAACTGCACCCTTCCTGCCTGAAAGGTCGTCTTTCTTGCCTTTGAAATACATGGAATTGAGAACTAGATTAAGAAGCAACTCCAGATCTAAGCTGCTAGTTTGAGGCTGGCCTTCCCAACGTACCAAAATGATCTCAGGTGATGCTGCTATGAGGAGTCTGGATAATACTTTTCAGATATGAAAATTTATCAGGAGTAAAAGGCTTCCTACGTTCCAAGCAGAATTGCTGGGTAAGTGTAAGGAATCAGATATGATGCCTTCCTGAGAGCGTCTAAGTAGTCAAACCCATGTGTGTGTGTGTGCAGACGCGCGTGCTATTTTTTTTTAATTTCCTTGCTTATTTTTTATTTCTTTGCTTTTTTTTTTTTTCTGTTTGTTTTTTGTTGAGACAGAGTCCCACTCTATGCCCTGAGGAGAGTGCAATGGCGTCCTAGCTCACTGCAATCTCAGGCTTGGGCTGTGGGCATCCCGCTGCCTCAGCCTCTGGAAGCCGCTGGGATTACAAGCACTCGCCTTGGCGCCCCACTAGGTTTTTCCTTTTTTATTTTTTAGGAGTCGAGGGTCTCACTCTGGCTCAGGCAAGTCTCTGATCTCCTGAGCTCAAGCAGTTCTCCCTCCTCAGCCTCCCATAGTGCTGGGATTACAGGTGTGAGTCATCGTGCCCGGCCTCATGTGCTATTTATTAAGACATCTAGATCAAGTCCAATAGGAAATGTAATATACAACCAACCACTGCTAAATTTGGCTTAAAAAAAAAGAAATATAATGTGAGCCACATTTTAAAATCTTAACTTTTCTAACAGCTCTTATTTTAAAAAGTAAAGGAACAGGTGAAATTACTTTTACTATTATTTTAAATCTAATTAATCAGAAGTATATTATCAGCACATACTCAATGTGAAAATGTATTAATGAGATATTTTACAATCTTATATTTGTGGCAAGTTTGATGGGTATCTCAATTTGATGTGCATCTACTCTGAATGCTGAATGTTCAACAAGGTTAACGTAAAATGAAGTCAAAAATAATTTATGCTGTTTCAGTTTTAAAATTTAAACATAAAGTAGTTAGAATCAAATACAACTAATAATTCATTTTCTCAGGCACAATGGCCACGTTTCAAGTGTTCTGGAACCACGCATGGCCAGTGGCTCCCACCGTGGACAGTGCATGAAGCTCTAGAGGTTAGGAGGTACGTGAGTTATCTGGTTAAAACTTCTACTGATGAGTTTGAGATTTGGCTTTTTCTGGTTTCTGGAACCCAATGCTTTATGGACCGGAGGATGAGCTGCACTGTTTTGAGAGTATACAGTGTAGTTGTGATACAGTAGACATAATAGAGACTTAATATTTGCTGATTATGGTGGAAGAAAGGACAAATAATCTCTTGTATGGTGAACACATTTGAATTTAAAATAAGAGGCTGAAGGTTTTTGGTTTAAGTTTCAGTTTTGATTTGACTTGATCTAAAAAAAGAGGTCTACTCTGTTTTCTAGACCTGGGAAGGGACCTGGATCGAGAGGGGCAAGTATGCAGGTCGTATGACCAGCTGCACATACTGGTGTTTGCTCTTCATCTTCTGCAAGGGCAGTCCTGGGGCAGAGCTCTGGAGAGCAGCTTTGTGGTGGTGGTAGGGCCCTTCCCCAAAGCGGGGAGACGTATGGACAGTACCTGACATTTGAGTCTGTTGTCTCCGTTCTTCAAATGTTAAGAAATCTGCCTCCTTAAGTCTGTGCTCAGGAAGGAGGCTGAGAAACATGTGGTGGTATTAGTTGGCATCCACAGTACGAATGATGTTGAAAATGTTTTGTGCTTTGGTTAGACAACTGGCCTTCAAGCTTATAAAAGGGACTTTTCCCTCCGAGGGCTGAGAACTGTGTCTCTAGCTCTTAGGTCCTGGAGCTGAAGGACACTCAGTCATTAACTCACCCTTCTGTCCATTCATTCTCCTGACATATCACCCATGAAGAAACTATTGTGTGAGGCAGTGGGACACGGGGAATGTAGATGGGCCCAAAACAAGCCTTGTCCCTGCCCTCCTGTAGCTTCACAATTCATTGGTGTAGATGGACTTTAAACAAATAATTCATCACAATTATTGCCATAAGGAATGAGAACAGAATGCTGTGATCCGACTTGGTCTGAATATCAGGAGTTACTATCATGTGAACATGAGTATGTAAGGTGGGACAGGATTATGCTCTGAGAAGTTAAGGAATGGGGATGGAAATGGAAAATGTTTGCCAGGCAGAGCAGAGAACGTATTGGGAGGCTGAGGACACGGAGGAGGTGTAAGCCGGCTAGAGAACTATTGTGAGCTTGGGGACAAATGGCTCATGTTGTATCCACTCTTAGCTCCCTTGTACCTAGGTTGGGGCCTGGCATACTGCAGGCTCCCAATAACTGTTTTCTGAATAAATGAAATGGAGACAAATGAAGGCACATAGTTAGGTGAGTCCTAGCTTTGGAGGTGACTCCTTTCAAGCCCCCAAACTCACCACCTCCTCTTTTCTCTTTTCTTGTGCTTTAGAGAATGTTTTTTTATTTTCTCCCCAAAATGGCATCGGTGCAACAGGGCTGCACCGTCCCTCTTTGCTGTAAGTTTGAGTTTTAAGTAAACTGGCAATAGGCAGGTTAACTGGAGGAAGAGCATACACATCTTATTGACACGCAGGAAGGCATCACATGGACGGTAAGTGAGCACCCACTAACTACGAGACCCAGAAGCTTTTGTCTCCCATCACGGAGAATCTGGAGGGGAATCGGGGCCACCTAAGGAGAGTGAAATGTTGTGAACAAGGAAATGGGTTTTCAGAAGAGTAGGAAGGAGCCTGTCTGCATCAAGGGCCAACTTCTTCTCTCTTCTTGACTCTTGTTGTGTGTAAATCTTCCCGGATAGATAAAATTTCCTTGGAGGGTTTTTTTCTTTTTATGACAGTTGGCTTTCTTCTGGAGAATCTGCATGTAGGTGGGCAAGAGGCATTGAGGAAAATCCCCTTTGTGAATTTGCTGTTTCCCAAATACTAGAAGTCATTGCCACACCCATGCGACACAAATAGACCTGATATTTCCCAGACAATTTCAGCATCTTCCACATGTTTGCAGAAAAACAAAACAGCTCAGGTCATCTTTTATTCTTTGCTTCGTTTTAGCTCGCTTATATCTCTGTTGTCAGCACGACGTTGGTTCAGATTTACTTGAATTGTGCAGATGGAGGCTCATATGTTCTCCTGTCTCCCCGATCTTTTCATGTGCTTTTGATGTCTTTGATTTAACCAACAGAATCTCTAAAGCGATGTGTGATCGCTCAGGGAATTTCACTCAGGAATACTGCTAGGGACATAGACATAGGGCACATAGGCAAACAAGGCAACAGAACCAACACAACCCAGATGGTGGTATAGTAGGAACCTGCGTTCACCTTCATGCTGCCTGCCCATCAGATAGCCAGACGATACGCTGATGAGAGGGAGGGAAGAAACATTAGAGCCAGATAAAGCACCAGCAGCGTTTTTCATTTCCATTGGCTTCTCCAATTTAAAAATGGAATCATGTTTAACATGTTAATTAGAGACAGTAATGTACAACAGTTTTTTTTTATGAACATCTAGTAATTTACTCTTGAAGTAAATTATAGTCAATTTATCTGCAGTGACAAGTCAATAAAACAGTAGAAGACTCAAGCTCTTTAATTGTCTGCTACTTATTTCCTGTTGATGGGGATGGGGGGAACAGGTAGGGATGTATGCCACTGTCAGGTCCCCTAGGTGGATGGTCAGGACGCTTCAAGTGGTCAACCTAACCCTAACCACTACCTGCTTTTAACCCTGGTTTGTTCTAATGAGAGCGTTTAGCACATACACAAACCTCCAGTCACCGGAATCCAACGGCCTCCGCGGGCTGTCTTTTTGCTGGTGCAAGCTTGGTTAATAGTTAAACCCACTCAAACCACGGCCAGTGTCCTCGGTCTCAACACTTGTGTTCATTGAGTTGTGTTGTGGTTTTTTCAAATAGCAATTAGATCAACGTCCTCAGCTCCCAGACAAACCCACAGCAAACCAGGCGAGATTGAAAAGACACACCCTGGGTAGGGGTTTTTGTGGTGTTTCCGTTGGTTCAGGAGAGAAGTTCATGTGTCCAGCCAAGGATAAACTGTGAATAATTTTCTTTCCTTCAGAGACAGGAAGCATTGGTCACCCTGTGATCATCTCTCAAACTTAAAAATCTTCCCAAGAAGCCCTTATTACAAGCAGGAGAACCAGGTTAAAAATCCTGGAATCACTGGGGAGATGGTTGATGTGTTTTGTTTTCCTAAGGAAAGCCACTGGACTCTTGAATTTAACCCCAGCTGGGTGGTATTAGGAAGACAGAGTTTCCACGTTATGCAGTGGTGTGTCCACAGGGTCTGGGACTGCACTTCAACTTTCAGTGGAAATCCTCTATCCCAGGGGTTTTCAACCTTTCTAATGCCATGACCCTTTAATGTAGTTCCTCATGTTGTGGTGACCCCCAACCATAAAATTATTTTCACTGCTACTTCATAACTATAATTTTGCTACTGTTATGAATCGCAATGTAAATATCTGATATGCAGGATGGTCTTAGGCGACCCTTGTGAAAGGGTCGTTCGGCCCCCAAAGGGGTCGCGACCCACAGGTTGAGACAGCTGCTCTATCCATTCTGTGTGGCTTCCAGGGTCACAGCCCCATATATGTTATTCTCTTTGTATAATGGAGCTGATCCACAGAGAATTTGGCCCCATATTCCCTTCTCCTTTAAGTAACAAAATAAAGAGTGATAGAAAATCTGTTCTAATATTGCTTTTCATTTTAATGTAAAGAAGTAGAGGATTGAACTATGATCATTTGAAGTGACAAATATAATGAATGCAGTTAGCCATAGAGAAGAAAATGCAACTTTATATCACAACATTGCCTTGAATGTGAGTTGATTGGATCTCCCACTCTTCCTCCATCCCTCTTTCCTTTCTCCTTTCCTTCCTTTCTTTTTTTTCTTTTTCATTCATAGCTCTGGTGCACTCTCTCAGTATAGTCTAGCTCAAGTATAAATGGACACATTTCCCCTTCACACCCTTTTCTAGCTGTTTCTGACAAATCGTGCTGAGAAAATGTCCCCACACCCCCAAAACAAACCAACAACGTCTCTCCAACTGTAAGATGCTTTGGCTGTAATGCTCTCCTGCTGGCTTGCTCAGTGCGGTGCTCAGGTTCCAGGACAGGTGCCACATTCTGATACCCGGAAGTGGGCAACAGAGGCCACTGGGCTGCCCCTGAACCATTTCCATCACCACGGCAGACATTCACTGCCCTGCCTTGAAGTGCCAGTAGTATGGAAGCCTTTGCTTACTGCCCAAAGTAGATCTTGAGCCTCAGATTTAGGACCCCATGGTACCCACATGTCTCTTTCATAACACTTAGTTAACTGAATTTTTCTTACCCTGTATCCTCACCTCTGAGAGAACAGTAGGCATGTGCATGGACTGTGCATTTAATACATACTGGTTGAATAAGTAGAAAATGACACATGCTCTGTCTTTGAAATGGTACCTAGCATTATGAAAGGTTGATCTTAATCAGTTGTAACATAGATTGTCCCACTTAATCTTTGCAGCACCCTAAGTGTTGGCTCCTGGCTCTTAGAGGCATTGTGTCCACAATCACATAAGTGCTAAACAGCAGATACAAGTTGCAGGCCATAGCTAGTGCCCACAACCAAAAAACCTTAGTCTCTTTGTACTCTGCATTTGGGCTGACTCTATCAGGGGTTCTATTTCTTCCTCTTCATCATGGACAGGGCAGTTTTTGCTCCTCTCTTGCACCTGAGAGCCTGGAAAATTCTGTGACAAGATTGTTGGCAAGGAGAAGCTCATTTTCTCCTCCTCCACCCTCAAACTGCTGATCTTGGCCATTGTCTAATTTTCTCCTCCAAAAACAGAAACTTTGGGAAATTACCTTGGCAGAAAAGTCTTTCTTAGTTCTTCCCCAGCAGCCCAAGTGTCGATATAACTGGCAATAGCAATGGAATTGAATTGAAAAAAAAATCTTACTGGCTGAAATCTGTGGAAAGGACCAATGGCCAAAAACAGCCTGTGTGTGTATAAGGATGGCAGAAAACCCATAATGGAAAATCCCCAACATAGCTGGCACTGACAGATCGCTTTCTTTCTCTTCTAAATAATGTTCTAAGCTCTTCACATGTTAAGTACTTAAAACAATCATGTGTGTGGTTGTTATCCATTATTCCCATTTTACAGATTAGTAAAGTGAGGCACAGGGAGATAGTATATAACATAGTTAAGGTCATATATCTGAAATATGAATATGCCAACTGTACATAGGATGAGAGAGACATTTTAAAAGGTTCTGCAGGGACCGACTCCCCTTGCTCAACTCTTGCTCCCACAATTTCTGTTAATATAATGGTTGAATTGATCACAAAATTTTACCAACTAATTCTGGAGTCTTCTCCTATGAGATCTCTCAGCTTATAATCTGCTTCTGAGGGTTCAGGCAGTAATAGCTGGGGATCACAGAAACCTGAAACCCACTATAACTATTAATACTCAATATGCTAAACCAAATCATGGCAAATCTGTGGTTGCTCAGGACATGCTTTGAGGAGACAGCTTAAGGGGTAAAAGCTGAATAGGAATTTCCTGAGTATTTAAAGGAAGATGAGAACATTAAAAAAAAAAACTGGTGTATTATAATAAAAGGTCTAAGGTTATAAGCTGTATTTGCTATTATTAACCAGCCCAGAGGCAGGGATGCCATTTTGTTAGTTTATACTGGTTTGTACAATCTTTCAAATTTTACAGAATTCTGCAAGATAATTTTTAAATGGCCACTGTTTAAAAATTATATAAAATTATAACTATACTAAATTCTAAATAAAACTAATAAAGAATATTGTTACTTCCTAATTATTTTTGCTACATTTTACTACTTATGCCTTTGATGTTATTTATAATATATCTGAATTTATCTGTTTGAGTGAGTGTCTCATATCCCAAATGCTTGAGACCAGAGTGTTTTGGACTTCTAATTTTTTCAGATTGCAGAATATTTGCAATGTAATTATCAGTTGAGCATCCCTAATCTGAAAACCCCAAATCGAAATACTCCAATGAGACTTTCCTTTGAGCGTCATGTCAGTACTAAAAAGTTTCACTTTGGGAGCATTTGGGATTTAGGATGTTCTGATTAGGGATACTCAGCCTGTGTTTGGTGTTGTATTGGACATTTCTTCCCAATTCTTTTGTAAGTTATCACACTCATAGCTTAAAATAAGCCATAGTGGGAGTATTTACACCATAGAAATTGGCAAACACTGAAAATCAGGGCTTTTTTTTCCCTCTTGGAGAGCTGGTCATTAAATATTTAACAGCGCAACACTGTTCAGAGGTAGGAAGGGGCCAGGCATCAATTGGCATTGAGTGTGTTCCAAAAACTTCAAATGTAATCTGTAGAATTATATAGCCTTTAACCATAAGCTATGTAAGAATTGGTTCTTATATTAGCCTGGGATCTTGAGAAACCAGAGCTTGAGGCAAGCATTACACATTAGTCACTTACTGGGAATTGAAATCCAGGGGTAGCATGGGTTAGGGCACACGGAAGTGAAAGAGAGAATGATGGAAGCAAATAGAAGGTGATACAGTACCAAGCTGGCCGTTGCATCACATCTCAAAAGTAGACATAGCCAGTGGTTGATTTCCATTCAGAGCCTTAGAGCAGTCCTTCAGAGGGACAATCAGAGAGGGAGTTTATCTGCCAACCCCCTTCCATCCCATCACCTCTGATTCAAAAGTTCCTTTCCCCAGACTTCAGTCCCCCATGTTTCTGGGTTGTAACCCCTGGCAAAGCCAGGTTCCATCCTGCCCTGCAGCAGGGCACTTCCTTTGAATCACAATGTGGTGAGAAGAGCCAGGATCTGGATGGCAGCAACATGAAGGAGCACATGGAGTCAGTGTCTGCGTGGCACCTGCCAGCCGACAGGGAGGCTGCAAGAAACTGAGGGAGTTGTTCATTTCAGTTTTCAAATTCTAGGGTATAAAAGTCTCACTTGTAGGAGTTTGTCCTGAAGTCCCTTTTTTTGGCCCATCTTGAGAATGAATTCTGGGTCTTTAGAACTGGGGCTGAACTCAGGAATTGCCCTTTTAGGGAATATCCCAAGAGACAGTGGGTCCTACCAAAGGGGACCTCACACATTTGTAAACCTCCTCCACCTGTGCTGTGTTCCTGTCCTCTATCTTGTTACATATTTTCTGAAATGCCTTAAAGTATTAATCTTTCATAGCTTTTCCCACCAGCCCTGAAATTCCCTAAAGATGGTTTCCCTCCATCTCAGCGTCTCTGCTATGGCTCGTGTTCTTCTACCTTCCCAGAGGGTGAAGATCAGATTAGGAAGAAAGAGTCTAGAGACCAGCACTCATGGAAATGGGACGCTTGAGTCAGTCCCTCACTTTTTGGATCCTCGGTTTCCTCATCTGCATGA
Source organism: Perodicticus potto (assembly GCA_963574655.1). Classification (NCBI taxonomy): domain Eukaryota; kingdom Metazoa; phylum Chordata; class Mammalia; order Primates; family Lorisidae; genus Perodicticus; species Perodicticus potto. The sequence goes on from CAUYRH010131816.1 coordinate 72,003, forward strand.
CAGAGACTTTTGTGTCTACCCCATGGGTGGTGGAGAGGAAATCAAGAAATCCTTCTACAGTTATTTGTGCAGTTCCCAGCCCATAGTAAGTGATCATTGGCGCTTAGCCATTGTTATTGTTTTGGCTGTTACTATTAAGCAGTGGTGAAGGCACAAAGAAATGGAGTTCTCGTCGCCAAATGAAATAGAACTGAGGAGCCATGATGTTCTTTCCCTGCCACACTACATGCCCCTTCAAGACGGCAGGGAAAAGAACACTAAGAAATTCCTTTCTTCCTCTGGGCCTCCTCTGAGGCCTCTGGTGATGTTGGGAACAGGGCTGGGACATGGCAGCTTTCTCATGGGGCTGACTTCAACCACGCTGATACATGGGCTCTGGGTGAGACGACAGGCGGTGTCGCCAAGACAATGTGCTGAGGCATCTCTTTGACAAAGATGCTTTCTGAGCGCAAGCTGACTCCAAGCTGTCTGTCTGAGCCGCCTCAAAAGAAGGCTTCTGTAACAGGAGTGGTGTAAGGTTCTAGGAACCTCCAAGATGGGCTCACACCAGCCCCTCCCCTTAAGGCCTCTGTCTCTGGCCAGGGACTCAGAGGGACCCAGCGCCTCTGACTATTCAGTGAACTGCTGGGGCATTGCAGACTTCTTTTACGATACAAAGAATTGGTGCTCTGGAAGAAAGTGGTGGATGCTCTCCCTTGCAGAATGGTCGAGTACCTCAAAAGGGATCCAGAGCTATTGCCAAGGAAGAGCATTAGCATGACAGCTGGCAATTTTTGAGCACCTACTATGTGCCAGGTACTTAGTTTTCTTCACTTAATGTTCCTAACTCCGTCAGATTGAAGATATTAATAGCCCATTTTAGAGGTGGGGTAATTGAGTCCCAGAGGTCAACAGATTGGAAATAATGGACCCCATTTATCTATATCCAAAACATCCATGCACTGTCAACTTTCCTTTATGGAAGTGGGGGGTCTTCGACACATTTGCCTGCCATAGTGGAATTGGTGTGGCACAATAGTCCCTGGTAGATTGGGCTGACAGTAGCATCAAAACTATAGTTACATTGTCTTACTGGTCAACATTTACTGTGTCTCAATTGGGCAACAGCCTTGAAGCTAAGTACTTTGAACATAACCACAAGGAGGGAAAAAGAAATGCCTGCATTGAGGCCACAGTCAAATCCCGGTGCCAAGAAAACAGAACTGGCAAGCTATGTAATGACAACAAATGATAAGGGCTAGACCGTCTTGAACACTTAGGGGCCACCTGGGGAGGAAGTCCTATTGTTGAGGGATTGAGAAAAGTATTCCAAAGGAGACAAGACTTAACATTACTTTATAGGATAAGGAATTCCCAGGCAGCCAGAGACAGAAGGGTTTCAGAAGTGAGAGTGGGAGGTGTAAAAAACTCAGAAAAGCAAGGAAGTCGGACAGTTTCCTGGGAGCAGCCAGCATTGTCCCAAGAGCAGGGTACCACAGAGTGGCTGTTTAACTGGGGCAGGTAGGTCTCTGGTCTTGATACAAAGCTAAGGACTTGTTTTTGCCTACAAACATTTTGAATGTGTATCTTCCTTAGAATGCCAGTGTATCAAAAACACAACAGCAAAGCTGTGTTGAAGCAGGAGGTAGAATAAGATAGGGTAAGGCCCAGCCCTCATAAGTCCAGGGATTGGTGAATTATTCTGTAAAGGGCTTAGAGAGCAAGCGTTTTTGGCTTTTCAGGCTATAATGTCTGTTGCAACCACTCAGCTTTGCCACTTTACTGCAAAAGCATCCACAGATGATATAGAAATAAAGTAGAATACATTTTATTTATAGATATTGGAGTTTGAATTTTATGTGGTTTTCATGTTATGTAAAATATCATATTTTAATTTAAAAAATTAAAAATTTATTTTAGCTCCTAGGTTGTACAATAACAGGGATCAAGTGGGGATTTGACCCAGGTGGTTGACGAAAGAGGGTTATTCAGGGCAGGAATGCAGTTTCAAGCAAGGAATTGAGGGCTTTAATCTCTGTCCCAAACGTCCTGGAGACAGAATGGTCCGTGTTCTTCTCACAGGCAATTGTCAGGGCTAATTTGGGAATCTCCTCAAAAAGGGGAGGGCTTGGACCCCAGTGTGGGTGAGCCATTGTTGTTTCCTTAAGTTAATATGGAGCCGGCACTTCTGAACTAAAAGCAATTCAAGAAGGAAAATGAAAGATAGAATCAGGGAATGGTCATGCAGGGACCTGTTTTAAAACTGAAAATAGTGCCGTGGGCGTCCTTTGCTCCTTGGCTTTGTGATGGAGCATGAATGCTTGTACGTCTGACTCCAAATGGGAGTCTGACTCTCCAGACAGTCATGGACCAGTTGCAGACCTGGCACTTGCAAGGTTGTCTCTTCCTCGACTGATCCCTCTTTGAGTAGCAGGGGTCTCATACATGGTGGTCACTCAGGGAGGGGACGGGTAAAGCCCTTGGCAGCACATTTTGGGTTTCAGTATGGCAGCTTCTGGAATGGACCTGTGAATAGTAGGTGTTTGTCACTCACCACGTTGGGGACCCTCCTGTCTGTGGGGTAAGTCCCCTTCCACAGTGGAGAAGTTCTGAGATGGCCCCATGTGCTGTAGTTCTGAGGGTGAACGTCTGTCCAGAGCCATCTCTATCCTCCCCTGGAGGCCTCTGTGTTCCTCTTCTATTTGTAATCATGTTTTGGGAACTGACATTTAGAAAGAACCTTGTATGTGCCTGACACTACAGAAGACTAACTGAAAGAGACTCTTCCTCTAGCCAGATGGTACAAAATCCTACCCAGCCCAACTGGGTGATAGCAGGTGGTGAGATTGGCAATGGTGGGGTGTGAGAAGGCACAAGTGGGGGGTTTGTTCCAGGCTGTGGCTCCTCACAAGCGTGTGCCTTTTACCAGGTGTGGCCCCTTGCTCACTTCATTCTGTCCACTTTCGGGGACATGATGCCCAGATAGTGTCTGCATTATCCCAGGGAGTGTCCATCTCTGTGGGTTGTATGGTGAGCTGCCTCAGAGTGGGAGCTGGAAGCGTCTACCAATGGGAGGCATCAGAGAGCTGGGAGTAATGGTGAGTTGGCTGACACAGTGGGTAGAGTGGAGCAGAGGCTGAACTGGAAAGTGGTGTGGTGAGCCCAGAGTTGTGCACTCCCATGCTCGCTCTGTCTCCCTTTGGCTCTCTCTGGCTTTCTCTGGCTCCCCCCACCCTTATCCTTATCTGAGGGTGTCCGTTTCCCTAAATCCCCTGAAAAATCTTCATTATTGCCTCTCTTTTCTTCCCTTTTCTCCCTATATCATTCCCTTGGTCATAATATTAGTAGTTGCACTTGGTAAGTGGTCCCCCATTCATCAAGCCAGGGTGTCTACAAAGCACCCTGACATGTCAGTTTCCCCTGCTGGACACAAGGCATTCTCCATGGCATTCTTTGATCTCACGAGGCCACTCTGCTCAATGATCTGATGCATCAACAAACACTTTGCATTAGGCTCTGCAGAGCCAGCGGGGGACAAAGGGTCTCTGCCCCTGTCTTCATGGAGTTTGAGAGACTGGGGGACAGTGTGACCTCAAGAAGAAGGTGGTGTGGCTGGAATGGATGAATATGCAAGATTAGCAAAGGAAAGGAGCTTCTCTGGTCCTAGTTTGTGCTGCCACCAGTGTGGAACAGATCCTTCATGCAGAGGGACCCAGCTAATGGCAACTTAAGCCCCTGATATGGAACCGGCTACTTTGCAGGCATTTTCTGAGGTCCTCCTTGATTGATAGTGTGATCACATTCCAGGGTACAGTCTGGACATGGCTTTTCATCCACAGATTCAGAGGGGACTATGGTCTTCGGCCCTCTGGGTTGGTGGAATTCAGGGCTGCTGGGGGAAGGAGATTCAGCTTTCCTGCCAAGACTTTGTCAGGACACTTTTTTAGATTCTGCAAGATGACCCAAATTGGTGTCAGGCTTCAGACAGACAAAATGGAACCAAAGGGGATCATTTTCAGGGGAGTGTCAAACTGAAAAGGAGGTTTCCACACCGGGGACGTGGCCAGTGTAATTGAAGCTGGGCTGCACTGGCCATGCCAAGAGCTGGGCAGAGAATTGATGAGTTTAGTCCTTGCTGAAACCACACAAGTTCCTCACCTTGAATTTGACATTAGTGACCTGCAGTTGTGGAGTGACTCAGAGCTGCATTGTGCTCTTATAGACAGTATCTCGGAGCTTTCTCATAGCACCAAAGGCAGTAGGCCGTGCCGCAGAGTGTCCCAGCCCCATCCTGGGATGGAGCTGGGGCTGGCAATTTTGACTTTGCATCAGTTTACCCAGCTGGAAACAGGATTTTCTCAATAGCATAGACCCATAGGGCTACCCTGCTCAATGAACCGATGCATCAACACACACTTTGCACATCACGACTACTCAGCAAATGCCACCAGGCACTCTTTGTTGTTTATCATTGAGATCCTTTGTTTTTTGTGTTTTGTTTTTCAGATTAAGAGTACAAACTATTAGGTCACAATGTTTGCATTTGTTAGGTAGAGTCCCTGTTATAGTTGTGACTCACACCCGAGAGGTGTGCTATATACCCTTACATTATGCCCATTAACTGGGAGCACACCAACCCCTCTCTCCCCTCTCTCTACCCCCTCTTCCCTTCCCTTTCCCCTCCCCCTCCCAATTTGAATTGAGTTTTTCTCTCGTGTGGGCATGGATTAGTTTATCTACTGGCTTCATATTAGTATTGAACAGTGGATACTTGTTTTGCCAGTCTCGTGATGCTTTACGAAGAAGAATGTGTTTAAGCTCCATTCAGGTTAATACAAACGATGTAAAGTCCTCATCATTTTTAATAGCTAAATCGTGTTCCATGGTATACATATACCACAGTTTGTTAATCCGTTCCTGGGTCAATGGGCATTTAAGTTGTTTCCACACCTAGGCAATTGTAAATTGAGCTGCAATAAACAATCTAGTGCAAATGTCCTTATGATTCTTCTGGGTAGATGCCTAGTAATGGGATTGCAGGATCAAATGGAAGGTCTATTTTGAGTTCTTTGAGGATTCTCCATACTTCTTTCCAAGGAGGCTGTATCCCACTAACACTGAGATCCTTTGAAACAGATTTCAGGAGCTACCACGTCCCAAATGCTGGGCTCAGCACTTTGCATACATTTGCTCATTTAATCCTTACAACTACCTTGCAAGGGATAGTTAAAGGATATTGTAAAACAATATCTTTGTTTTACAGGTGAAGAAACTAGACTGAAAGAGTGTTTGTCTAGAACAGGGAGGAAATAATTTCTTTTCTACAAAAAAAATAATGCCTCCTAACATAGAAGATGCCATCATTCCAGCACACTGACAAGGAGTTAGTGAACGGCCTTCTTGTCCAAAGAGGCTGAGGGAGTGTGGACAAGAGCTCTCTGGCTCCCAGACCCTCAGCCCTAGACTCACTGACTCTGCCATGCTGATGGCAATCTTGTGGTGTATCTGCCACCCTCCCCTCACTAGGACCCCTAGTGTCCCGAGATCCTGCTGTATGTACTGTCATGGTTCACACGTCTCAAGGGTAGGTATCTGGTGGCCATTGCCTCCTTGTGGAGTCTATCCAGAAGTTCCGAGGAAGAGAGACGGCACAGAGACCAGCATGGACCTATTAAAATAAAACAACATTTTCCAGAATGATACAAGACTCTCCATAATCAATACCATCCATGTAGCAACAGCCTAATTAATGGTCATGGAAGATGTCATACCAGAATTTTTCTTGTGGAATTGTTTTCTGATGCATCTGTAAACCCAGAGATTGACAACCAACTGATGTGCACCACCCTCAACCCGTTTCCCACACACAAAGCTGTTTTTACCTTGTTACGTCTTAAGCTTCTTTTCTCTTTGAGTCTGAGGTATGAGTAATTCATTACACAATTGGACTTTATGTTTTGTTTATGTTGATTCTGATTACAGAATAAATGACTACCTGAAGTTTAAAAAAAAAAAGCCTAATGAAAAAACAGACATCAATCAAGAACATTCAAGAACATTTATGAATAAAGACTTTAAACATCCATACTTAGAAATATATATGACATTTAGAAATAAATCTGAAAAGACTTATGTAATGTGTTTTAATCAAATCTTGAAGAGAAATTGACCAATAAATCAAATCTTGAAAAGAAATTGACCAATAAATCAAATTTGGAAAGAAAGTGACAGATAAATCAAATCTAAAATAGAAAACAACCTCTCTGTCAAACCATGCTATGTTTATTAACACAACTGATCTCAGGTTTTTGTGAACCTGTTTCTTTGCTGAGCTAGAGTGTTAAGAATTTATTGAGGAAACGAAGTATTTATGCTATATATGCTATTATCTCTCTTTTTCTCTCTTACACATATATTATAAACCAAAACAGTGAGTCTGGGATAAAGGAGATAGGGAGAGAAGAGATCAGTCATAGACAACCACTTTTATGTGATTTCTGGAATTTCTGCCATGTAATATCTTATGTATAGAGCATTCTTACAGCACAGGCCTTTAAGATATCAGCAACTAAACTTCTGCTCCAAGGTAGATCTGATGAATCTTAAATAATCTTTCACAGTGAATCAGGCTTTATCAATTCCAGAGTGAGCTATTTTTGCATCTGCATAGCAATACACGGACTATAGTTCAATGGCTTTAAAGTTAATTTTTAGGAGTTTCTGCAGAGGTATTTTTGAGTGTGCATTCCAAATCAAGTGTGTGTTTGTGTGTAAATTTGGATGCTCGAATGGCCTTAGAATACAATTTAACATTTAAGTGAGTCTTCAGTGAACTGATTCTGTGTGTGTTTGTGTGTATATGTGAGAAAGTGTGTACGTGTGGGGTGTGTGTATAGATGCATGTGTGTAGGGATGTTCATGTCTTGATGGAGTGTGTGTTTCTAGGTGTGTGTGTGTGTGTGTGTGTGAAGGTGAGTGCATAAGTGCATGTGTGGAGGGCTGTGTGCTTTAGGCCTAGGGGTGTGTGTGTGTATGTTTGGGAGCAGAGGATTCTTCTGTATCTCCAAGCCCATTTATTCACCATCGAGTACTGTTGTCTTTCCCATAATGCTGGATACATACACCTGATTTCAGAAAGGAACTTTTCAAAGAAAAAGCTGGTATTCATGTCCCATGACCATGTGTGTCCTGCACTTCCCAACATAGACATGAATTGACTCTTTCTGCGTCATCACCCTCAAACATGCACACGCCATTGTCAAATTGTATGTCCCAAGATCTGTACAGAAAATTATGCTAACTACACCTAGATTCCTCCTTGATTAGTATCCATTTCATAAACATGTCATAGAAACCCATGGTTCCCACTGCAGTTGTCAATAACAGTGCTAATCCTTGGCTGGTCACTGGGTTAAGCACTTTGTGTGCCTTTTATCTTTGGGCCACAGAAATGCAAATGAGCCAAGTGCTCTTATCTTTCCCATTTTATAGAGTAAGAAACTGAGGCAGAAAGGGTAAATAAGCTCCCTGCCTCACTTTGGGCCAGACATTGTGGCATCTGAGCCCAGTAATAGTATAAGGCAATGTTTTTTGAAATTTTTGATCTCCTGGCAAACTTGAACCTATAATTATAGCAGATTTGGGAATGTCTGCCATTTTCTATTAGAATCACTATTTTTTTTTCCCAGTGGTTTGTGAAAGTTAAAATTCTGCATCAGAGCCAGCTTTGTGGGCATGTGATGTATGCAGTTATACAAGGTTCAGTGTTCAGGAGAGTCCCATGCTGGGTTTCAAGCTCTGCTGTCCCTTTCTTAATACTTTTTGAGCAAGGGGACTTTAGCGGCACACTTAAATTATGTTGATTCAAAAAAGAAAAGTCGAAAGAATATGCTTTCTGTGCTTTGAACTTCTTTTGAAAATAATTTAATTGATGATCTTTAAAATTTTTCCTGGCACACTGGTTGAAAATCACTGGTATAAGCAACAGTGTTCATAACTAGTTTCTTCCTTCTTCAAAAATGGAGTTAACATGTTCCAGTGTAAGCCAAATTATTTCTCTTAATGTCATCATAATCTTATATGAAACGGAATATTTATAATTTAGAAGTTTATGTACATATATAGTCCCCTGCTTTGGATATTAAAAACGGTCTTCTTATTGCCTACATTTTCTAACATGCCAAAACTTTCTATATCTTCTCCCATCCCAAGTCACCCCACCCCATATGGAAAATAGCATAAATTAGGGTATATGATTAGAAAGCTCATTCTCGAAGTAGTTTCAGTATTAAGCCTATAACATCCCACTCTGAGAAGAAAAAATAATTCACTCACTCATTTTGATTTTCGATTGGGTTACCAAGCAACTACATTTAAAATGAGATGACTTGGTAAATTCCTATCTTCCCTTGAATGGATCAACAAACTGTGGCATATGTTTACCATGGAGTACTATTCAGCCATAAAAAAGGTGAAGACTTTATATCTTTTATGTTTAACCTTGATGGAGTTATAACACATTCTTCTTAGTAAAGTATCTCAAGAATGGAAAAAAATATCCAGTATACTCAATACTAATATTAAACCAATACATAAATAATTACATGTCCACGTGATAAAGAACAAATAAAGCTAGCAAGGAGGAGGGAAGAGGATGGAGAAGGGTGGAGAGATGGAGGGCAATTGGTGGGATCTCACCTAATGTGCTTGATGTGAGGGGGTTCAGCACACCTGCTGGGTAAAGGGCTCAACTACAACTTGAATTTTACCTTGGAAGTGAAAACAATGTAACTTAAAATTTTGCACCCTCATATTAAGTTAAATAAAATAACTTGAGATGACTTGGGTGATTTTATAAGGTGCTCATGGACATGTAATCACTATGATAGGATTTTTCTGTCCTTCAGTGAAGGACATCCAGTGGTAGAGCTCCAGCCAGTCTTTTTAAATACTTGAGGATGTTGGTAGCATTTATACCAAGTTATATTTTTTCCCCAATGAAATGATAGCTTTAGTTTTATCTATTTTTAGTTAATAAAAAATTATGTATTTATGGTATACAGTATGTTTTGAAGTATGTTGTGAAATGGCTAATTAATTCATCTAGTTAATCAATTAAATGAAACTAATGAATACTTACCTCGTGTGCTTATCTTTCTGTGGTGAAAATACTTAAAATCTATTGTCTAGGGAAGTTTCAATTATAGAATACCTTGTTAAGTATAGGCACTATGTGGTACAGTAGACCTCTTCACTTTCTCCCTCCTGTCTAAGTGACATGGTGTGTCCTTTGACCAGTGTCTCCTCAACCCTCTGTCCCCAGATCTCTTGTAACCACCATTTTATTTTCTGCTTCTGTGAACATAGCAAATTTTAAAATAAGTTACCTAGAGATGCTTTAGACTTAATGAATGAGACAAAGATAGACCAAAAAAGAAGATGCTTAGGGGGTTGAGGTTGCAGGTATACTTACACAAAAATAAATAAATAACAATAGATTTTAGAATGAATGTCCATTTTTCAGTAGTTGGTGAAAAGTTCTGCAACAGAGCCAGCTTTGTGGGCATGCGATGTGCGCAGTAGCACAAGGCTCGATGCTCAGAAGAGTCCCACACATGCTTCCAGGCTCTATTGTTCCCTTATTAAAATTCTTAATACTTTTTGAGCAAGGGGCCTTGTGTTATCATTTTGTAGTGGTCCAGTTGGTGCTGGTCCAGTTGTACATCCTCCCCAAATGTAGACACTGCCTGTCTTCTCCAAGTTTGATTTGTTGGCAGCTAAGATCCAAAATTGCTCCCAGCTTTCTGGTACCTGGTAATGTGTGTGTCACCCTTTCTCCTTTTTTCTCTCACCTTGATTTAAAGGTGGGATTTAAAACCACAGAGGGAAAGACTAGCAAGGACCATTTATTGACATGTAATATTCCAGGAATCAAGAATGAAAACAAACAAGCAAAATGCATGCCACATGGCCTCTTGGGGGGTGAAGAAGGGCACAGTCTTGCCCCGAGGGAGCCAGTGTCCCTGGCCCATGGTTGTTTGAGTTTGTGCAGAACAACTTTCCACTTTTATGAGGCTTACATCAGCGATGGCCACATGTGGAAAATGATGTGTGAGCCTTAGCTTCTCCTATTACTAGGGTAACCCCTCCTTCTGTGATTTCAAGTTGGCCATTTTTTGCATAGCAATGGTATAATAATACTAATATATTTATAAATATGAATGTAAATAATACATCCTATCAATATATAAACTAGTGTTTTCATATTTGTCATTGCCTATTGATACATAAGTTTTTTATAGGAAAAGTAATGATGGAATATTATTTAGGAAAATAAAAGTTTGCAATCACTAGAATCCCCTTAATGTCTCCATCAAGGCCATCCAATAAAACTTTCTCCTGTGATGGAATGTTCTAGCTCTGTGCTATCCAATATAGGAGCCACCTGTACCTGCTGTACATGACGATCAAGCATTTGAAATGAGGCTAGTGTGTCAGAGGAAATGAAGGTTTAATCATCTCATTTTTATTAATTTAAATTTAAATAGCCTTGCATAGCTAGTTCCTACCATATTGAACAGCATGACTCTAAATAATGATTTCTCTTATTTTTGTGTATGTTCTCTTATTAAGTATTCAGGCTTTTTTCCTCCTAGAGTTGACCACATCAAGCTTCCTGCTTTGTGGCTTCTTAAAACTTCCCATTACCTTTTCTCATCTTTTAGTCCAAGAGTGAACTCTGGGAGGGTCTCTTGCCATCTGGTTCCCTATGTACAAGCAAAGGGGGTCTGGGAATTGCTCAGCTCCACTGAGACTTGGTGCAAGTTTAGGAGTGTTATTCCCAAAGCTGGGGGGTTTGGAATAAGGCCTGCCGTGGTGATTGTGCTTCTCTGTCCTTCCCAGGAGATGCCATGGGAAGGTGGGAGTGCTTGCCACTTGGTGATCATACAACATTACCAAGCACCCACTGTGTGTCTGCGCTGGGCACCTCCTGCGAACAGCTCTTGTAGTCTCAGCATCAAGCCCTCTGTGCAGATGCCCTTCCCATTTTACTGAGATAAATGAGAACCCAGAGTTGACGAGGGTTGTGTCGCTTGCATGTTGCAAGGCTGGGGGATGGGATCCCAGGTCCCTGTGGCTCCGAGTCCCCTCTTGTTTCCATGCTTGCCTGTCTCCCAGATCCCGGGGAATAGTACTGACAGCCACAGGTAACGCGGTGGGGATTGCCTTTGTGCTTCATCCTTTTAAAAGCCTGAGAAGAATCTGCCTTTCTCCTCTTGTCAGTATTTTTGATGTCACCAACCTGAGCAACTTTCTCTAGTGAAACACACAATTCTGCATGACAGTGTTCTGCTTTTAAAACACCTAAAATTTTTTTCACTGATTTTCATTGTTTCTGTGGTTGTGAGATAGAAATGGAGAGAGGAGCACACAACTGCACGTGTGCACTTGTGTGCCCGCACACACACAATCTCCATGTCTCACGCGGTGGGGTAATTTTCTATGGGATGGGCTCTGCAGATGATGAGATAAAAGCCACCCAGAGTCTAAATTACATGGAGACCAACCACATCGAAATTCCTTTCTTAAAGTCTGTCATGATCTGCTTGCCACGGTCACTGAAGATTGGCCCAGGCCAGGGGCAGTGCCGTGGGGTTGAGGTAGGAGCCCCAAAGGGGAAGGAAGCGAATCCCTCCCAGCCCAGGAAACCCAGTTCACCCACCATAGCACAGGCCACAGAAAGTCCAAGCTTGCAAGATTCTCCGGTCCAGGAGCGGCTTTGCCAAGGTCATCAGATCTGGCCGCTGCATATGTGGCTGGAGAGCAGCAGGGAGGAAGAGTGGTTCCCTCTTTTTCTTGCTTCCCTTTGTTTTCCAGGGCCCTCGGCAAAGTCTGGGGGTGGGAGGGTGATATGATTTGGAGCCCCGCCATAGCCTTGTCCCTGGAGCCCCTGACCCCTGGCGCTTGGGAGACACCAGCCTGGAAGGCGTCCTTGACTCTATCTAATCCAGCAGGCACTTAGGCACCACATGGGCTGGTTCAAAAATAACACATACGGAAGAGGGGGTGCCTTGGGGACATCAGGCCTGCTAGCGAGAGGCCCCACAGGGCCAGGAATCGCTTTCCTGTTTGTGTTTGAGCCCTGAGGCCCCACGACACTCACTCGGCCTTTCCGCTTCCTCCTCCCAGAGAGGCTCCCATTTGCTCCCCTCTTGGCCGGCAGGCTGCTTAGAGTCACCTCAGGAGCACAGCATCACAGCCATGCACCACACCTGCTGCTGAATCCTCCCTGGGAGGTGGGGGAGAGAATTGCCACCAAAGACTACAATGCTGGAGTCAGGAAAATTTGGGTGAACCAGCTCAGCTTCTCATTCCAAGACCTACCTCCTCCCACGAGGAGACTGACAAATGCCAGCATCCGGCTTGGTAGCTTAGCTGATGGCAAGAGCCCTGGTGGCACTCTGTCTGAAGGAGGGCCTTGCCTGGATGTGAACTTGAGCATAACAGTATGTCACCCTGACCCTCAATTTCCTCATCCTTTAACTCCTGTGTGCAGCATTTTCGGGGTGGGGGTTATTAACGTGCATAGTGTCCCCACTGAAGCCTGACGCAGATGCCCTCAGCCCTCCGCATTACCGCTTCACTCAACAAGGAGTTGGGTTACGGGTACAAATATTTTCTACACCAACAGGTGCATAGTCCAACAGTTGAGAGAGGACTTTTGAAGGTGATCAAACAGTATAACTCAAATCATGATTATTTCCCCTAATTCTGGAATGTGTTGTTGCCGTAAATGCACAAAGTTGCTTAGAGGATAGTCAGTAGTAGTCGGTGGTCGAGTAGCAGCAATAGTGGTTGTAATAGCAGCAGCGGCAGCAATAGCAGGAATAGTAGTTGCAAAGGCGGCAACAGCAGCAGTAACGGCAACAGCCTGATTCACCGACAGTGTGAAAAGGAGCACCATAGCAACAGTACTGGTGGTAATGCGATAGTAGCAGAAGTTGTGACAATAACTAGCAGTATTTAACCTTGATTGTGTGCTGTGGCAGACAATGGCAAACTCTTTCATGCCAATTCCTTACTTCTGCCAATAATCCCCAGATAGCTGCCTGTAACAGAAGAGCATAAACGCTCGTATTTGGGTGCTCTTTCCTTCCAACCAGAGCTGTAAAAAGCACGTGTATGTTGTCTCCCTACCTCACTAGACCTTCACAAGGTCATGGGACACAGACACCCAGCAAGGTGGCCTCGCTTCCAGTAGGGGCTCCCAGCCAGTTGCCCAGGGCAACCGGAGTCTGTTGAAGATGAGCAGGGTGGATGCGGGTGGGAACCCCACAGAAGCTCCCAGCCCTCTAGCCAGTTTTTCCTGAGTTGACCGAGGGATCTTTTGGTGTGTGGATTCCTTTGTATTCGGAGCAACTGATTTCACTGGGGGGCCCAGTAGCTGATGGATTGATATCAGGATTGCTTGGTTCTCATGGCTCTGCTAAGAGCCAGGGCAGCCAGAGCTCAGAGTCTCCAGGGAAGCAGAGCTGTAATTATATCTGTAGTATGAATTCTACAGAGCTCATTATATCTGTGGTATGAATTGTAATGAATGGAAGTTATAAGGCGATGTGGTGTTCCCTCCTCAGTGTCTCCAGCACCTCACCTGTCTGATAATCTCATCTCATTCCCGAACTGCCTCTAGTCTGCCACCTGCCTCGTGGCAACAAGTCACTAAGATGACTATCCCTTCCGCAGTCACTCTACAACCTCAGTCTCAAGTCCTGTCGTTAGCAGTAACAGCTTACAATTGGGGCTTCTCCCAGCAGAGAGTAATCTGTCCATATTTGCTTTAAAATATAGCTTTTGTTATAGAAATAGCCTAATATTTAAAGAAGAGGATAAATAAGAAACTGAAAATCACTCATCACTGTTACTACTTTGCAGAATATTGTAGCCTACATATTTTTGAGTGTTTTACAAGATTGATATCATGTTACTTACACAGGTATATAGCCTATATTTTGCCACCTAGCACTATAATTCACTATCATCCAAAGATTATTTTTGAAAGGGCTGCATTTTTAATCATAAATCTTCATTTTTTTATCATAGGTAACACTAGGCCGAACATCTCCATACATGACTCTTCCAATCTCTGATTATATCTGTATTATATATTCTAATAAATGGGATTGTATATTAAAATATGATTTCAAAATTCAATATTAAAAGAAAAGTGCTTTTTAGAAAGATTAAATTAACTTTACCACCACAAATACCACAGAAGATACCCAATTTCACCATAACTGTCTTATACAAACTATTCATTTTATAGACCTTTGATAGCCAAATACAATATCATATTTTTTAATACCTTGTGTTTATATCTTTATACTCAAACATTTCTTCATATTTTTATTTACACCTACTTTTATTCCTTCTCCTTTGAGTTATCTGGGGTCTTTTTTTCTTTCTTTACCTTGTTTTCCATGAATATAGGTGTTTTCCTTCGTGAGTTTTCATACCTATTTACATCTTGCGTATTAACCCTTTGTCATATGTGTGACAAAATTTCTTTCATACTGATCTATTACCTTTCAATTATATTTGTATTTGTACATGCATAATATTTAATTTGTAGATGAAATTTATTCACGTTTAAAATAGTCTTCTTTTGCTTCTTTCTTTGGATTTTCCTTAGACATCTGACTTAACTCTTCACTTACACTGTCTTTCATTTTTATGATTTTTGCATTTAAATCTTCAATGCATCTAGAATTTGTTAGTATTTAATATGAGATGCTAACTTAATTTTTTAAAAATAATTGAATTTAACAGAATTTGTCAACAGAATCTTCCTTCCTTCAATGGTTTAGATGCATCTTTTGTGTTTTAACTACACACACACGCACAGCTGTTTCACTTCCTTGATCTATTTATTTGTTGATTCTTATAACAAGACAAAACTGTTTTGTAAAAGAGTAAAATTTATTATGATAAATTTAAATCATAGAGTGCTATAGTGATCATCCTTCTCACTCTTCTTTTTCAAAATTGCCTTTGAAGTTAAAAGGAAAAATAATGCCTCCTAATTTTTTTTCCTCTCAGCACACAGTATATAGAATAGAATTCACACTGTACAGCCAGACAGATAAGGACTCAAATTCTGACTTTGACGTTGTACACTGACGGACAGAGTTACTTTATTCGCCTGAGATTCAGTTTACTCATCTGTGAAATGGGGGTAAGATAGTATCCTTGTCACAGGGGTGCCACGGAAACCTACTTCAAGTCAGGAATCCAGGGCCTGAAATATAGAAGGTGCTCAATCAGTGGGACTGTCACTCTGAGGTTCAGAGGTTTCACATTCTATCCCTGACCTCATCTGATTGGGTAAAAAAGATGCCACCTGTCTCACTGGCACCCAAGGCCCCTGGGCTTGAATTTTGCTGCTTTGACATTTCAAGGTGGTGGAGCTCATGGCATCTGAAGAATTTCTGGGATCATCTGTTCTCCAGTCCATGGGCAGCAAACAACAACCAGTTCCTAGTTGAAAAAGACTGATGGAGCAAGGAGAGCTATAGAGCAAAACCCGAGCCAGAGTGACATCCATTTATGGCCAGGTGTGGTCAGAAACATAAGGAAGAGTCTAGAGTGAAAGACCAGACCCACCGACTTACAGCTGCATGACCCTGGGCAAGCCACTTACCTGTTCTAAGTGCCAGCGTCCTCAGCTATCGACTGGGCATTGAGCTAATGCCTTTCTTTTAGAATTCTTGTGTGATATAAACTTTGAATGCAAAACACTCACCAAAATGCCTGGCACAGTGGGTGTCCAGTGGCTCCTGGAGGCCAGTGACGATGATGCTGTCACCAAGCATCAATGTGCATCTGGATATACCATTAGCACAGCCTCACAGAGGAGTGCCGGGAGACTCTATGGTGAAACAGCATGTTAGAGTGTGACTCTGTGCTGTCTCAGAGCAGATTGAGCTGAGAATAGATCACCAAATGACCCACTTTATCATTCAATAAAATGTGCTGATTTGGTAAGTTGAGAGCACGGTCTTCCCAGGATCTTGTGTATGTGCAGACGCAGTGAGCCTCTGGGCACATGTAAATACACACACACACACACACACACACACACACACACGGGCACACACCATGGAGATGCCTGCTGCATGCATCTCAGTCTGAGTTGCACACAGAAGGTCTTTCAGCCAACACACCATCATAGAATGCAGTCATCGCTTAGTATCTGTGGTGGGTGTTTCAGAGCCCCCACATACCCAAGTCCTGAATGCTCAAGTCCCTTGTATAAAGTAGCATAGCATTTGCTTATAACCTATGCACATCCTCCTAAATACCTTAAATCATCCCTGGATTACTCGTAACAATGAGTACGATGTGAATGTTACATAAATACTTGTTCCACTGTATGTTTAGGGAATAATGCTAAGAAAAAGGAGTCTATGCATGTTCAGTACAGATGCAAGGATCCTTTTTCATTTTCCTGAGTATTTTTGAATCGCAATTCGCTGAATCCATGGGTGCAGAGCCCACGGCCATGGGAGGACGACTGTATGTGCCTTTTGTAGCTGTTGTTGTTTTGTAGAATTTGGCAGGAAGTTCCATGATCTAAAGTTTCACAGACTGTGCCTGGGCCAGAGTTTTATAAAAAGTATATTGGCTACCAGAGTTGAAAAGCACTGCCTCACATCTACATCATGTTGAATATAGCACTAGGGTTGTGAAGTCTTGTTTTGTTTTGTTTTTTTGAGCCAGAGTCTCACTTTGTCACCCTTGGTAGAATGCCATAGGATTGTAGCTCACAGAAAACTCAGGGGTTTGGCCTCAAGAGATCTTCCTGCCTCAGTCTCCTGAGTAACTCAAACTACAGGTAGCTACTACCACACTCAGCTAGTTTCCCTGTTTTTAGCAAATATAGGCTCTTGCTCTTTCTCAGACTGCTCTTAAACTCCTGAGCTCAGGAAATCCATCCGCCTCAACCTCCCAGAATGCTGAGATTACAGGTGTGAACCACCACACCAAGCCGGAACATGAAGTCTTGTAGCTAGAAAACATTTCTGTTTACTAATCTATCGTATCAATCGATTGGTCTACTCATCTCATAAGCTTTTATTGAGCACCTATGGTATACCAAAGATGAATTTGGACATAATCCTGTTTCCAGAACTACTGCCAACTGTGGGAGAGAGGTTTACCAGCAGATAATGAAGATATTCCTTCATCCTCGCATGGAGGTCTCACACTGGGCTGTAATGAAGTCACAAAGCAGTGCTTGATGCTGTCTCCAACCCCTTCAGATCAATACATGTTATATTGAAATGCATAATAAAGCAGTATTACAATTTCTTAGTATTTCCAGCCCTTTTTCCCTTCCTGGATTGAAAGATATTTCTATGTACATCTTGACCATACTGCATGATCCTGTAACTTGCTGCAAGTAATAAAATATGAGCAAAAGTGACTAGTGTGATTTCTGGGTGGAAGCATTTAAGAGTTAGGGCAGGATTGTCCAAGCTGTCATCCCTTGCTCTAGCAAACTAGGAAGGCACATGTTAAGAGGATAGCATCATATAAAATGGTGCCAACAACAGTCAGTGTCTCTGAGTAAGTCTATGATGTGAAAAGCAACCTCGGCCCCTGCAGGCCTGTATTAGAAGTTTAGTGTAAACAAGAAGTGAACCTTGGCTGCTTAAAGCCACTGAGATTTGGAGATTGATTGTTAGTGTTATATGGAAGTTGCAGAGCCTCACCTGCTGATCCTGGCTGATCTAGAATGCAAAATTGAAGAAATAACTTTTTTCTAAGGGGGTCAAGGAAAACCTCATCAAAGAGGGTCAAAATCTTTGAGCAGGTGAGAGTGGGCATTCCACAAGAGTAGTTCACCTAGTCTTCAAAGCAAGCTTATCGAGGATGTGGTATGTTTGCAATTGTTGTCATCACCGCCAACAAATGCAAGAATTAAGATTGAGGGCTAGTGAAGTTAAGAGGTTAACCTACGCTGTCTGGAGAAGAAGCTGAGCTCAAGTGTTGAATTTTTTTCCTCCAATCCCCTTTATTTTCCTCTGTATCTAGGCCCCTTACTGACAATACCCTGAAAAGGAAGTGGCTGGTGACTGGTCAGTTTTTTTTTTTTTCCAGCATTAGGGTGGTCACAGTTTTTAAGGTAGAAGTTATTGGCATAATACTATAAATCATAAGTTTTGAGGGGCATATAATTCAGACGTGTGTGGCTGATAAGTTAGCTTCGTGGCACTGCATTCCTGGGCAGCGTCCTGCCACTTTTTAGAGACCCTGAGCCTCTTAAATTCAGATGCCCAGCTGGCCTGAATCCTTTATCTGTAAGAATAAAACCACAGAGTCACACAAGTGAGATAAAGAGACCCAGGAAGAAGAAGAACGAGAAACGTGCACGGCACCTAAAGTTTGTGTTTTTAACTAAGAGGCAAAAATAACAATAAAATACATTCACATTCTGTTTTCATTGGAAGGAGTAAAACAAACTCATACTCAAGTTCAAGGGGTAGGAATAAAATCATCTTGCCTGTCCCCAGGCTGTGGTTGTGAATGGCCAACTTTGGGCCAGTCACCTGTCCATGGAGATTCAGGGAGTGTGGTTTACAATATAACCATATCCGAAGGGCTCTGGTAAGATTAGCTTGTAAATCAGGTGACGGTGAGGCTTCCAGGTGAGCCTAGAGGAGGGTGTGGAACACGGAGGGTGCGAGCTTCCCTGGTCGGGGCACCTCTGTCCCTTCCTCACCTGCTTCCACACTGAGAAGGTGAAGGGGCTGCTCGCCATGGCCTGGCTCAGTGTACTGGCCTTACGAGCAATTATTGTTTTGATGGCGCCAGAGGAGGAAGAGTGTTATTTCCGAAAAGGGGATACCCTGGATAAGGAAGTTCATTTCTCCACGTCCTCATGAGTACAGTTAATCACTCAAGGGGTGACACAGAGGTCACTGGTGTTAAAATAAAGGTGACAGGAAGTAAGCAGTGGCTCTTTGTCACTGTACCCCGTAGACCTGCTCCATTCCATTTCTGGAATCCTCACCTCCGGCAGCTCAGGTTATAGGTTATGTCTGAAATGGGCAATGAAGGGCACATGAACTCTTTTCCCATTTTTCTTTCCCTTTTCCTTTTCGTCTCTCTCCTCCTGTTTCAATTCAGAAAGTAAAAAGTAAAATGCAGACTATGAGTTCCATGATTGGGGTTTTCATTGGCTTTAGGGCAGCGAGCCGTAAGACAAAGAATTGTTTAGAGTCCATGAATTCACCTTCCTGCTGTAGTTTTGACTCGTATATAAAATAGAAAAGCATCAGGGTAACTGGAAACCCCTTTGGACTGGCCTTTAGTGTGGAAAAGTGATTATTTCAAGACAAACACGGAACAGGTCTGAGACCATCACATCACTCTACCTCCTTTTAAAAAGATGAGTATCTCTAATGTTGATAAAAAGGATAGCCCTTTAAGGAATAGATAATTTCTGATCTAATGCACTCGGTCCCTGGCTACAGTCTAACTTTTATACAAAGAGGCCAGTGAAGACATAGATAAATATAGAGAGAAAATAGAGAAACCAAGACGCTAAGTTATCCCAAAGGGCATTCCTGTATTAGTCATCATATAAAAATTATATGTCCCACAGAATATCTATTTTTAGAGGCCAGGAGGTTATGCGAAGCAGTTCAGATGTCGGCAAGGACCCACAGCCCAGCTCACAGCCATGATATTGGATATTCGCGTATTTGTTTTCTTTTTCTTTTTTTTTTCATTAAGTGTGAGGAGCAGGTACTGATGACATGGATGTGTGGCCACTTGGGGATGGCGAGACAAGACCCATGTGCTTCTTCAGAGACATCTGAGGCACTAAGTGATGCTTTTGTGTTGTTTTTAATCCATTTTCTAGACTGGCCTTACCCACACATTCACACGTGAGCCGTTCACAGTGCACGGTGTCTATCCTCGGGCCTCCATACAGCTACTTCTTCAAAAGCCGGGAAGAGTGTGAGGAAGGGACACCCTGTCTCCTAATGATCTGATCCGGGGACTGGATTTCAGCTGTTTCTTACTAGTTAAATCTCGCCTGAGATGTCAGAGGTCAGATGACCTGCAGCCTCTCCCCAGCAGAGCACAGCCAAGCTGGCTGCTGAGTGCTGACGATCTGCCGGATTTGGTGATTGGAGTGGACAGAAGTAAACGGAAGCTGAGACGCACGGGCGTCCACTGCACATTCACTTCGCCTTTTCTTCTTTTATGCAGTATAACTCTGACTCCAGCTGGTTCTCAAGGATCAACTCTCTTATTTTCATAGATTCTTCTCCCCATGGCTCAAGGTGATGTTCCAGAGCCTGGGAGTGGAGGGATCCTGTTTTGTCCTTGACTGGCATCCCTTGGTTCTTCTCACACCAGCATCAGGGCTGTTTCCACCCCACACTCTGTCCACGTCCTTGGACAGCTGTGTGCTGCTGCTGGAGTATGTTTGTCAGATGTAGCAAATAAAATCACAAAATGCTCAGTTGAACTTGAAATAAATGACAGGTAATATTTTTAGTACAAGTTCCTCCCATATAATATTCAGACTGACTTAGGCTAACAGTGTCTCAATGTTTATCTGAAATTCACAGTGAACAGGACATCCTGCCTTTTATCTGGCAACCCAATGCTGGGGCATATCCCTCAGGGGTGTCCCGATGGTCCCCAGACTACCCACACCCCCACACCATTTTGGGGGGCACAGAACACACATAATAGGCAAGGGCACCATGCCTCTTGGACCCACTGGTGCCTATTTTTTTATCTTTCAGGGAATGGAAAGATGCCTCACTTAGGAAAGTCTCTATAGACGGAAGAGGTGCAGAGGACAGAGACTGTCTCATCCTAACCCCACTACCTTTCTTTTATTGAATTCTTTGAAGTTGGGGTGATACGTACATTACCCCTTTAGAAATGCTCAGGCCAGGGTGTGATTATAAAAGCTCTAGCAGTGGAATTAGCAACAGAGTTTAAATGTCTCATGGTGGTGGTGCCAGCATTTAATGTAGAGCATTCAGAGTGCAGGCCTTAACTCCACTGACCCTTCAAACACTAGGTGAGACAAAGAAATTCAGGAAATTAGAGCTTAGGGAATTGTGGCTTTACCCAAAATCTTACTGGCAGGGCCATTCTAGGGCAGATCTCCTGGTTTCCCTTCCTTGTACACCTTTCCGTACCCAGAGTCATTTCTTATCAGACACAGCATCAGCTGGTTCAAGACTCCTTTCTGGCCACAGAGAATTGGCTTGAGGGTGATCAACTGCGTGTCACCATCATACACCCGCCATTTCACCATCTCTAGGATCATAATTATGCCAAGGCATAGCCATAACTAATTTTGAAAGGAGACAACAAACCGCAATTAATCATTCATCTATATTATTATAAAAGTAGTACATTAGAGAAAGTTTACAAAATTCAGAAAAGCACAAAGAGAAACATAATTATCCCTTAGTTTTACTCTCAGTAACTAAACTCACATTAACATTTAAGTCTTTGTTTCTGTTTTGTGGGGCACAAACACATATGTTCATTCCTATTTGTGTAAATGGCTAGAAATCACATTGTATAAAATTAATGTCCCTAAATATTTTACCCTGATTTTTCATTCAGTGTGCTCCTTGCACATTTTCTAAAGGCATTTCATTTTTTTTTTAAAGAAAAAATAGCGTGTAAGTATATCCCAATATCCACGTCAGCGTCCTTCAATTTATCACGGGCCCTGAATTTTAAGTTGGCTTGTTTGGGGTCCTGATGTGACGGGGCAGATAAAGGGGAAAAGCTTGGCTGATTACAAATGCACATTTACTCCAGCCCTTGTGAACGAGTCCTGAGACCCCAGAAAGCTTGCTAATCTTTTGTGTCAGTTTCCTTAAGAAGTGGGAATCTACAGGTGTGTGCTCAAGCTAGAAGACATGTAAAGACAAACAGGACTAGAGAAGAAATTGAGGATGACTTCAAGGTTGTGTACCCCATAAACATACACAACATAAACACACTTGTTTGGGTCTCACTTATGGGGAGAGATCTTCTTACATTCGTCCTCACTCTTTGAGAAAGAAATGACTCTCTGGACAATTGATGAGCATAACACACATCATCCCTTATTTAAAATTAAGTTAAAATATCATTTATTTAATGTTTAGTATCTATAATACCATCTCTGCACCCAGCCCACACTTATCATTATGTATGCCAACCACCTGCTGGTGTGTACATGCATATGATGCCATTGAGCCCTTCCAAAAACACTTTCTAAGATATTACTAAAATTGTTGTTATTAATGCTCCTTAAAAAAGTTATTTCTTTCAATAATTATAGATTCACAGGAAGTTACTAAAATAGTACAAAGCATTCTGAGTACCCATCACTCAACTTTCCCCAGTGTTGAATGTCTTTCTTTTCTTTTTCTACGTGTTTGTTTATTAGTATACCAGGGAAACTAAGGCTCAGGATAGCTAAGCAGTTTCCAGTTAGAGAGGGGTGGAGACTGAGGTAGTGTCCATCTGTACCCAAAGGAAAACTTCCTTCCCCTGGCTTTTGGCTCTGGGAAAGTTGTGACTGAGGACTGAGAGTCTGGCTGGAGTCAGGACTCTCATCTTCTGGAACCAAGAATTCCAGGCTATTTTGCTCTGTCTCAGTCTGCCCCAGGTTACCACCAATGTAGCAGTCAGTCCTCCAGGGTAGTTTTATTCTCAGTTGGGGGAAGAACTTGTGTTGGCTTTACTAAGACTATAGGTAAGATCTAAAATAGGAGCTCTTGACAGCTTGATCTCCTGTGCTGGCACCAGGCTCCCTGCAGTGGAGTGGGAGGAGACCCCATAAATAAGCAAACGCAGGGAAATCCTGCACCAGGCCGTCAGCTGCCTAGATGGGACTGAAGGGAAGGCACATTACTGTAGGCACATTACTGCAACCAGCTCCAAGAAATCTCTGCATTTCTGAGAATCCCTGAGTAGTTAGTGATTGTAAATAAAGAAGCCAAAGACAGCCAAATTCATTTTCAGAGTTTTGGATGATTCTGTCAGAAATGCATGTAAGCATATGCATTCAATAATAACACTAATATATAGAGAGTAGGAAGCTCTCCACTGCCTTCTTGCTTGCCTTTTTTTTTTTCTCCTCCCTTCAAATTGATATCTCAAAGCCTTAAGTCAAACTGTGTTTTATTAAGAGAATGGGTTATTTGAGATATGGTTGTGACATTTACCAGGGCCGAGCCCAGCTGCAGTTCTGCCAAGATCCTTCATGCTGAATCTGGATTTCAGTACAGAGAGAGCCATGCTTTGCTCAGCTTTGCTTGGCTTGGATGATTTTGCTCAGTTCCTACCCAAGTGGCAAGGTTTTCTGCCAAGAGCAGGACGATTTCTTGGCCCCTGGGATAGTGTCTGTTGATCGTGTGGGTGGTTCACAGAAGCTGTAAGTATCTAGCCCCTAAGCTTGGCTTTCTTCTCCACGAGTGAGTTTCCAGAAAATCACACCATTGCTACTGGGACTGCCATGAGAAAGCGTAAAGGGCCTCTGGCATGTAGGAATTGGGCGTGGCTGAGAAGTTAAGGAGGGGGGCTCAGGAAGCTCTGAGAATGTAAGATCCCTGGCAACTGGAAGCAAATCCTCAAATTCGTGTTTGTTTTAAAACTGTCATCTTCTTTCCTGCTGGTCTTGAACCAAGGTATTGCTGGTGCCATCTTACAAAGAGATCCTTCTCAGGTGGCAATTCCAAATGGCAAGACAATAGTTCCTTCTTAAACTGCAGTGAGAATTCTTACACAAGCTTTTCCAAGAAGTGATCTTAATGCTTGTGAGGTGAAATGATGGGACCCCCGCACCATCAGGGTGGAAGCCCCCCAGATCTCCTAGTTTGAGAGGTCACCAAATGTTGGCACAAGGAAAGGAATCTGGTGGAAACTTAGTCTTACTACTATTCCCTAGTGGCTTGCTCATAGGAAGAAAAATAGTATATTCAAGCTTTTCTGACTTGAGATCTGTGAAGCTGAATTACTCCTTTTGTGTGGGGAGTTGATTCTGTTCTTTCTGAGGTTATTTAGATTCCACTTAAGCAAGGTAAGAAGGCAAGCTTTAGAGCTATATTTGGAGACAGTGAAGGAGATGAAACCTTATATCAAAGAAAACAGGCAGCACTGATATTTTGTGGTCAATTATAATTTGGGGGAAACTTTGGGGGACCAAGACCAAGCTAGCACAGGTCCAAAAATGTGGTCTATCCCTGGAAATAGGCAAGTTTACTAAACCACAAATGATACACAGCTATTTCCAACTCAATGGAGCGCTAAAGCCAGGTTCCCCTGCAGCTCTGGTGTGTCCCAATCAGTTTGTCCTGGCTCACAAAAGCCCACTGTTAAATCTTCAGAAATTTTGTGAGTCATTATCCTACACAGCCATTATTAAAAATTAAGTTATGTAAACTTACAAATTCTATTCTTAATATAGTAAGTACTCAACAATCCTCACTTGCTAATTATTTTAGATACATTATTATATATTCTCTTATTATTCTTTGCATCTATTGTACTACCTACTGTGGTGTCTCTGCACAACTTTTTCCAACTCCACATTTGGTGATGTTGCCGTAGTTTGAAACTGGCCATGGTGGGACTATTTACACCCCAGAATTGGGCAGACGCTGCCAATCAAGGTTTCCTATTACCATTTTTTTTTCCAGAAGACAGCCAGATGTCAAACATTTACCACTATTTATTGGTAATATTTAAATATTGGAAGGACTCATCTTCCAATATTTAAAACCAGAGGGAAGCCTTTCAGAGTCAGGGAGACGTATCCCTGTGTACATCTTATATGGCTGTTCATCAAAACCTGCAGTTAGTGCAAATCTATTCACAATGACGACGAGAGATAAGAAGTACTTTCGTGGGGATTTAATAATGTTAACGTGCATATCACTTCATTTTATTTGGACTGATGAATTAAGCACCTTTCATACTGTTTACCTACTGTCGTACGGAAGCTTAGCAGTTTGATGGGGAAGTTGATTTTCTCTTGTGTGTCTAAGAATCTCCTTCCCAGGCCTCTGGGACTTGGAATGAATGAGGCCATATTCTTCCCTCAGCATTCTTATGTCTCTCCAGGCTCATAGCACTCTTTGTGAAACCTGGAAGTATCACAAGAAAGGCCATCCACCCCTGAATAGAATGGTTTTGTGACAAATATATTAACCCTTTCGACAATGTCATTTGTAGAGAATATCATTATGTGAAACAAATAGAAAACGAAATCTCAGAAGATTTTAAGCCCCACACATCTTTTTGTTTACATGAAGGAGACTCAAACATACCTCATTAAAGACCATTAGCAATGAAGAATATTATAGCTTTCTACATAAAATGATTTATTTTTCAACTTCAAGGGAATTTTAAAAGTTTTCTGGGGTTTATTCCTTTTTCTCTCTCGGAATGATTTCGTTGTCCTTTATCTTGCTTGCCATTCTAATTGATCAAATTGCCGTCAATATTTGGAAGAAGAATTCAAAGTTAGCGCCACGTAGTATGTCTTTGTTTAATCCGCCAAGACCAAGACCATGATGTCCCCCCTGAGTGGATGGCCGTGGACAGAGCCGTGTTTTAATTTCTCTCGTCTTGCCAAGTCAGGATGGGATTCACTGTTCTCAAGGTCTCTGGACTATCACTTTACCCAAAACATCCATCCTGGGTATTGGGGGAGGCAGAGAAGCTCTGCATAGCTATTTATTTTAAGTGCCTGATTAAAATTTCATGAAAACAGGAAGTCAGGGGAAAAGAATAGATTGCAAGAGCGATGAAATCCGGGGCTTTGTAATTTTTAGCTCACAGGGAAAAAAAAAGCGTTAAATCGTAAGGAAGGTATATTTTCAGAATCGTGCTGTGGCCACTAATGGCATATTTTGTCACTGGCTGGGGAGCTTGTGAACTAAGAATGAGTCCAATTTTTTAAATCTTATTACACAGTTTTACTCTCATTTAGAAATTGTCACCTTAAAGTAACCTAATGCTGCTCTACTTGAAGCAGACCTCATGTGGCTGTCTCTGTGTGTGCGTTGGCCGCATCGTCTTGTATTTAAGCAGATATAAATGTTGTCCTGACACAGTTGAACAGCGCAGAAGCTGTCTGCCCCATAAGTTGATGTTGCCTAAGAACTTAATCTTATCTAATTCCCATATCCAATGGGATAAAGAATTTGGGGGAAAGAAAGTAATGATATATATATATATATATATTTTTTTTTTTTAACTGGATGATAACTGAATGATCCCTATGTTTGGTCAATGGAAAATAATGTGTT
>CAUYRH010131817.1:0-24248 GCA_963574655.1 Perodicticus potto
TGACTTTTATTTAGGAGAAGTCTGCTGAGCCCCTCGTTCTGGAAGTTCTGCCTCTTTCCTTTATTTTTGATAAAGGATTCTAGGTTAGCAGCCTTTTCTTCTTTTAGTACAGTTGACCTTTTATAACTAGGAGTCTGTACCTGTGGATTTAACAGACTGCAGAACAAAAATAGTTGGAAAAAAAATCAATAAAAGATAACAACACAAGAATAAAAAATAATACAAATGGGGAATGCAATAGACTATAACTATTTATATAGCATTTACATTGTATTAGGTATAAGTAAACTGATGGGAAGATTTTTTTTTTTTTTTTTTTTTGAGACAGAGTCTCACTTTGTTGCCCTTGGTAGAGTGCTGTGGAGTCACAGCTCACAGCAACTTCTGACTCTTTGGCTCAAGTAATTCTCTTGTCTCAGCTTCCCAAGTAGCTGGAACTACAGGCGCCTGCAACAATGCCCAGCTATTTTTAGAGATGAGGTGTCGCTGTGGCTCAGGCAATCCACCTGCCTTGGCCTTTCATGTGCTGGGATTACAGGTGTGAGCCACCACGCCTGGCTAATCTAGAGATGATTTGAAGTACACTGGAGGATTTGCACAGGTTACATACAAATGTGATGCCAATTTATATCAGAGAATCAAGTGTCCGTGGATTGTGGTTTTTGCCGGAGTCCCCTGTGATGTCAAGGGACAGTTGCACTTTAAAGGCATTCTCACTGTCTTTCCACTAGCATTGTTTCTGATGCGGGGTGGGGGGGGTCTGCTGTGACACTTAGTTTCTGTGAATTCTGTTAAGTTTTTCTCTTTATTACTGGAATTGAGCAATTTGATTATTATGTACTACTGTGGGGTAGTATTTTTAGTTCCTTATATTTGGGTTTGCTTTAATTGCCTGGATTTGTGGGTTTATACTTTTCTTGAAATTTTGAAAATTTTAGCCATTATTTCTTCAAGTGTGTATTTTTCTGGTTCCCCGTCTCTCTCATCTTTGAGGATTCTAATTACACATATTTGAGGGTGCTTGAGGTTGTACTACAGCTTGTCAGTGTGCTTTCCATTAAAACTTTTTCTTAAGTTTCATTTGAGATAGTTTGTATTGCTTATTCTTCAAGTTCACTGTTCCTTTCTACTGCTGTGTTTAATATGTTATTAATCTTTCTGGTATATTTTTTCATCTCAGATTCCTTAGTCTTTATCTTTAGAAATTGAACTTAGATCTTGCCTATATCTTTTATGTCTTCACTTAACTTTCTAACCATCTCAGTTTTTTTAACATGTGGAATACAGTTACTATCTTTATATATATCCTTGCTTTTATTATAATATTTGTAGCAGTCTTGTTTTGGCTATTTAATTCTAGGTGGTCTGGGTCAGTTTTAAGTAATTAATTTTTTTCCTCCTTACGCATTGTGTTTTTATAGCTATTTTGCATGCCTGCTAATCTTTGCTTAGTTGATTGACTGCCTGGTATTTTTATATTCCGATACATATCTTTGAGTATCATTCTGGGGTACGATTATGTTACTTGGCAGCAATTTGATCCTTTGAATCTTGTCTTTAATATTTGTTAGGCAGTTCTGGAGAAGTGCTCTGGAAGATTCTAGGGCTAATTTTTCCCCACTACTAAGTCTAGATTTTCCTGGGTACTCTACACAAAACTCATGAATTGTTACTATTTTAATCTTGGCTGTGGGAAGCCGTGCCTGTTCCCAGTCATATGGAAACACTGGAAAACATTCTTTAATCCTTGTGATGGTTCCTTCCCTGGTGTTAGGTAGTCTCACACCACACTGATTAGCAAGTGGGGACCTCTTCATGTTTCCGTGGTTCTCTCTGTTCAGCTATTTCTTTTTCTGACTTTATGAACTCTTTTTGCCTTGGCCTACTTAGACCTTCAACTCCATCCTGTCAACTCAGGGAATCAACGGAGCTTGTCTGCTTGCCAGAGATCATAGGCTAGAAACTATTTCAAAACACATTAAGTTGGGGTAATCGTAGGGCTACCGTGCACGTTTCTACTCTCAGTGACCACTGTCTTTCATTGCCTAATATCCAGTGTCTTGAAAACCATTGGTTCCTTTTTTTACTGTTTAGAGTAAGAAAGTTAATCTAGTTCCTGTTACTTCCTGTTGGGTGGGAGAAGCAGCATTTATCCTCCTGCCTGGGTTTGGTGTTGCAAGCCGATTACCTCTCTGCTGGCTAACATTTGTGGACCTTGAATTTCTTTTAGATGTTCAGTTTGGCTTTATTGCTTATACTGATAGTGGTAGAAAGATGTGTCTGCTTTCTTTAAGCTACATTTTTGCTGGGATTTTCCTTATCAAGTCATTTTTGTCATAAGATAGGGGTTTACATTTGTTAGGGGTATAGTTACATGTGTACTAGTTTTATATTCATCACTTGATATTTTCAAGCTAGCTCTTACTGGATTGTGGAAAGAATGGGAAAGGTGAGGTGACATGACCATTCCCCAGTGGTTTGTTTTCTCCAAGGCAGTCTTGAATCTGGATGAGTCAGCTGACCACTGGCTCACTTAGGAACAGATGGAAGAGGGGATTTCTGGAGAAGAGAGATGCCCATACTCACTCAGTGTGACTGTTTAGGGGCTGTTTGGATGTTTTTACCTAGTGACAGATACTGTGGGTAACTATTATGTGTGGAGGGTTGTATAAGTTGACAACAATTGCATAGGAAGCCATTTTAACCTAAGTAAACCACGAAAAAGCTTCGATGTTTGAAATATTCTCACCAAGCTGGATGTGGTGGCTCACGCCTATAATTCTAGCACTTGGGATGCCAAGGGGGTAGATTGCCTGAGCTCACAGGTTCGAGAGCAGCCTGAGCCAGAGTGACACCCTGTCTCTAAACATAGTCAGGCATTGTGGCGGGTGCCTGTAGTCCCAGCTACTCGGGAGGCTGAGATAAAAGAATCACTTGAGCTCAAGAGTTTGAGGTTGCTGTGAGCTGTGATGCCACGGCACTCTACCCAGTGCGATAGTGAGACTCTGTCTCAAAAAACAAAACAGTAAACTCAATATTCAATCAACAATAAACATGTTATAAAAATATAGTTGATGCTTGAACAGCGCAGGTTTGACTGCACAGGTCTGTATACGTGTGGAGTTCTTTTCAGCCGAAGGAGATTGAAAATATAGTATCCGTGGGATGTGAAATCCATGAACTTTCATATACTTGGGTTCTGCAGTGCTGCTTTCAGGATTTGAGTATTTACAGATTTTGTTGTGCTTGTGGGTTCTGGAACCAACCCATGTGTATAAAAAGGGACAAGTCCAGGGCAGAGCCTGTGGCTCAGTGAGTAGGGCGCTGGCCCCATGTACGGTGAGTGGCAGGTTCAAACCTGGCCCCAGCCAAACTGCAACAAAAAAATAGCCGGGGGTTGTATTGGGCACCTGTAGTTCCAGATACTCCGGAGGTTGAGGCAGGAGAATTGCCTAAGCCCAGGAGATGGAGGTTGCTGTGAGCTGTGTGACGCCACAGCACTCTACCGAGGCCGATAAAATAAGACTCTGTTTCTAAAAAAAAAAAAAGGGGACAAGTCCAATCAGTATTTTACCCAAATATTTAAGGCCTTCCAGCATTATGTCACTTTAACTGTGATACAATTTGTTGAGGGCTGTTGCTTGAATTCACACCACTGTGTTTCGTTGGGATTCATTGGCCCACGGGGGAGTTTTCAGATGTTGTCCTCGGGTAGCATCCCTTCCACACCTGAGCCCATCCATACTTGCCTGGCTTCAGGCCGGTCTTCAGTGACAGCTTCCTCTGTGTAAGCGTACCAGGATTTCAAAAATATTTTTATGAGCCTTAGCAGTGGGATCGAGGCTGTATTTTTAAAAGTATTTCACATTTTCCCTAAACAATAAATTCATCAAGTACATTAATGAAGTAATTTGCTTTGAGTGCAACATTTCATGTTTTCCTTTAGTATGTTATTTTTAGTTTCAAATTAAAAAGATATATACTGTAAACAATGTGACCTGCGTGGGATAGTGTAAAAAAATTGGAACTAAAGACAGTACCTTTCCCTACCCAGAAGCTATCACATGTGAATATTTTAACACATTTCCTTCAGGCTTCTATTAAATTTTTAAATATAATGAAATTAAAGGATTAAGTATTCTACTTTTTTCCACATTATCATTGTATCCTTGGTATTCAAATGTCATGAAGTATTTTTAAAACTGTAATTTGATGGTTTTATGTTTCCCTGTTGTTGGACATTTATTTGGATTTAAAACCTTCATTAGGATTTAGCAGGGCATTGTGGTGGGCACTTGTAGTCCCAGCTACTCCGGAGGCTGAGGCAAGAGAATCGCCTAAGTAGGAGTTGGAGGTTGCTGTGAGCTGTGTGACGCCACAGCACTCTACTGAGGGTGATAAAGTGAGACTACCAAAAAAAAAAAAAAAATCATTAGCATTGATGACACCAATACATCCATTTTTATCCACATTTGACATTAGTTACCTATTGCTGCAAAATAAGCCACCTCAGGATTGAGTGGCCCACAGCTGGTGG
Organism: Perodicticus potto; assembly: GCA_963574655.1. NCBI lineage: Eukaryota > Metazoa > Chordata > Mammalia > Primates > Lorisidae > Perodicticus > Perodicticus potto. The sequence continues at coordinate 4,538 of CAUYRH010131817.1, forward strand.
TTGTGTGGATTGGCATTACGTGTAGGAAGTTGTTGGGTGGGCTCACCTGATGTGTTGCAGTGAGTTGGAGGATCAGCTGTGGACTGGAGGGCATTACGGGCAGGAGGCATTTGCCGTGGGCATACCTGTCAGGTTGCAGTGAGTTGGAGGGTCAGCTGCGGACTGGAGGGCACTTCGTGGTCATGCTGATCCCTCTGGGCCTCATATGGGTGGGGCAGTTGTAATGGCCAGAATCACTGGGCCTCTCCCTCCCTGTGACAGGTCTCTCTGCACGTCTGTCTTCCTCAGGGTGACCAGTCTGGGCTTGTTCACAGAAAAGCAGTTGGAGTTTGGATGAGACCAGAAAGTCTTGTTCAGAAGTCACACAATATCACTTCCATGATACTCTGTTCACAGAGCTAACCTAGATGTGGTAGACTGTACCCTTGGGGGTAGAGTTGGTGGCTAGTTTCAATCTACCATAATATTGCTCCTCTGATTTGGATTTGTGGAAGTGGAAGTACTTGGCCAAAGGGTGTACACTTTCCATAAAAGTTGACTTGAAATGTGCCTCTGCCAGTGGGGCGTGACAGTGACCATTTCAAAAACTTACCAGCATTTTTCCAGTTCTAGACCAAAGCCTTAAGCGTAATGAACAAGAGAAAGGGTGAATGAGGATGACATTACCTGACATCCTAAGTGGTTATTGATGCTTATGTGGGCCAGTGTTTGTGGCCTTTATCTGGATATATATGTTCCAAAAACAAAATCTTGGAAAAAGTTTGTTCGATAAACATTATCTACTGTCTATCTTCTCATTCTAGAGAATGATACAGTTAGTAAGCATATCATAGCTACTATTACATCTGACAGAAGTAGTGAATTGAAGTTAACCTCCAGTATTCCCATTACGTGGGTCGTTTAAAATTAATTCAGCTAAATAATTATATTTTAAGTACATTAAAATAACAATAGAAAAATGTACATCAAGAGTAAATAAGTATGTATCAACCTACTTAAATACATCAGAACAGTCACGAAATAGTTCGCATTAATGTACAGTGTTATTCTGGAAGGTTGTAAATGAATCAAATGGCTAAATACTGTGACTAACTTTTTTTTTCTTTTTGAGAAAGAGTCTCACTATGTTGCCCTCGGTAGAGTGCCGTGGCGTCACAGTTCATAGTAACCACCAACTCCTGGGCTTAGGCGATTCTCTTGCCTCAGCCTCCTAAGAAGCTGGGACTATAGGCACCCGCCACAACACCCAGCTGTTTTTTGTTGTAGTTGTCATTGTTGTTTAGTAGGCCTGGGCTGGGTTCGCACTCAATTCACAATCGCAAAGACACAGAAACAATCCAAGTGCCACGGCACTTTACTGAGTAGATTGATACATACTTATTCTCCCATTCTGAAGGTTGTCTGTTTACTTTGTTTATTGTGTTCTTAATTGTATAGAATCATTTAAGCTTGATCAGGGCCTATTTATTTATTTTTGTTGTTGCTTTAATTGCCAGTGGGGCCATCTTCATAAAATCTTTCTCCAGGTCTGTATTATTAAGAGGTTTTCCCATGCTTTCTTCTAGAGTTTTTATAGTTTCGTGTCTTTGATTACATCTTTTATCCAGCATGAGTAAATTTTTGTAAGCAGTGAGGCGTATGGGTCCAGTTTCAGTCTTTTACATGTGGTTAACCAGTTCTCCCAGCACCATTTATTAAATATGGATTCTTTTTCCCAGTGTTGCGTTTGTTTAGTTTATTATAGATCAGATGGTGATAGGGCGATTTCATCTGTAGGTTCTCTCTTGTGTTTCATAGATCAATGTCTCAGTTTTTATGTTAATACCATGCTGTTTTGATCACTGTAGACTTACAGTACATCCTGACGTTTGGCAACGTAATGCCTCTAGATTTATTTTTGGTTCTTATAATCACATTGGCTATTCAGAGTTTCTTCTGGTTCTATATGAAACCAAGAACTGTTTTTTCAATTTCTTCAAAGTGTGACATTGCTGTTTTAATGGGGATTACATTAAATATGTAGATTGCTTTGGCTAGGTAAGGATATTTTAACCATGTTGGTATTTCCCAGCCATCAGCATGGTATGTTCTTCCATTTGTTAATGTCTTCTGCTGTTCTTTTTCTCAAGGTTTCATACTTCCCTCTGTAGAGATTCTTCACATACTTTGTTAGGTATATTCCAAGGTATTTCATTGTCTTTGAAGCTGCTGTGAAGGGGAATTATGTCTTTGATTTGATTCTAGGCTTGACTGTTGTTGGTATATATGAAGGCTACTGATCTGTAGCCATTGATTTTATATCTGAAGACATTATGGTATTTCCTGATCACTTCCAGGAGTCTCAGAGTTGAGTCCTTGGGGTTTTCTAAGTATAAGATCATATCATCAGCAAGAAGCAAAAGTTTGATCTTCTCTGTCCTCATTTGGATACCTTTTCTTGCTTGATTGCATTGGCTAGGACTTCCATCACTGTGTTGAATAGCAGTGGTGACAATGGGCATCCTTGTCTGGTTCCAATTCTAAGTGGAATGCTTTTAGATTTATTCCATTCAGTATGATATTGGCTGTGGGTTTGTTTTGAATAGCTTTTATCAGTTTAAGAAATGTCCCATCTCTGTCTGTTTTTTAAAGTGTTTTTATCAGAAAAGGATCCTGAATTTTATCGAATGCTTTTTCTGCATCTGTTGAGAGGATCATATGGTCTTTGTTTCTACTTCTATTTGTGTGGTGAATTACATTTGTGGATTTGCATACATTGAGCCAGGCTTGCAGCTCTGGGATAAAGCATACCTAATTGTGATGTATAATGTTTTTAGTGTGTAGAGCTGTATTCTATTTGCCAGGATTTTATTGAGTAAAATTTTTGGGTTGATATTCATTAATCATATTGGTCTGTACTTCTCTTTTTTTTTGGGGGGGGTGTCCTTTTCTGGGTTTGGTATTATGGTGATACTTGCTTTGTAGAAGGAGTTGGGGAGGATTCCTCCTTTCTTCTCAGTGTTTTGGAATAGGTTCTGCAGTACTGGTCCAGGACTTCATTTTGTTGGAATCCTTTTTTTTTTTTTTTTCTGAGACAGAGTCTCACTCAGTTGCACTTGGTAGAGTGCTGTGACATCACAGCTCACAGCAACCTCAAATGGGCTCAAGTGAATCTCTTGCCTCAGTCTCCCAAGTAGCTGTGACTGTAGGCGCCTGATACAACACTTGACTATGTTTTTATAGAGATTGGGTCTTGCTCTTGCTCAGGCTGGTCTCGAACTCCAGAGCTCAGGCAATCCACATGCCTCTATCTCCTGAGTAGCTGTGACTACAGGTGCCCAATACAACACTCAACTATGTTTTGTAGAGACAGGGTCTTGTTCTTGCTCAGGCTGGTCTCAAACTTGGAAGCTCAGGCAATCCAACTGTCTTGGCCTCCCAAAGTGCTAGGATTACAGGCGTGAGCCACCACACTCTGCTGGAAGCTTTTTATTGTTCCAATTTTGGTGCTTGATGGTGGTCTGTTCAAGATTCTAATTCTTTCTGGTTAAGTCTAGGGAGGTGATGTGATTCTAGGTGTTTCATTTCCCACACATTTTCAAATTTCTGGGCATAGAGTTTTTTATTGCAATCAGTGACAATCTTTTGTATCTCTGTTATATCTGTTATTTCCCCTTTTTTGTTTCTGATTGAGATTCCTAGAGATGGTACTGGTTTCTAGTTTGTCTGGCCAAAAGTTTATCTATTTTATTTATCTTTTCAAAGAACAACTTTTTGTTTCACTTACCTTCCCAGTAGTTCTTTTGTTTTCAATTTCATTTCATTCTGATCTAATTTTGGTTATTTCTTTTCTTCTGCTAGGTTTTGGATTAGATTGTTCTTTCTTCTCTGGTTCTTTGAGATGATTCATTAGGTTGTTTGTGCTCTTTCTGGTTTTGAATGTGGCCATTTAATGTGATAAATTTCCCTCTTAGGACTGATTTTGCAATATTCCACAGATTGTGATAGTTTGTGGCTTCATTGTCATTTTTTTTGAGGAATCTAGTGATTCCTTTTATCTCTTCCTTGACCCATCCATCATCAAAAATAATGTTGTTCAGTTTCCAAGACTTTGTTTGAAGATGAAGGTTTTGCTGGAGTTGAGGTATAGTTTTTTTTTGTTATGGCCCCAAAAGATATCAGGTATAATTTCTATTCTTTTAAATTTATTGAGATTTGATTTGTATCCTAATTTTGGAGAATGATCCATGAGCTGATGAGAATGTATATTAAGTATTATTGAGGTGGGATCTTCTGTATATGCCTATTAAGCCCATTGTTCTAGAGTTGTGTTTAAGTCCATCTTTTTCTTTTTCCTTTCTGGTTGGAGGATCTGTCCAGTTCTGTCAGCCGGATGTTAAAGTCCCTGGCTATTATGGTGTTGCAGGGTATCATATCGTTCAGGGTTTGTTTTATATATCTGAGAACATTTAGTTAGATGTATTTCCTGAAGACAGCATATACTTGGCATGGGCCTTTTTGTCTAGTGAGCCAGCCTTTTCCTGTTCAATGGGAAATTCAGGCCATTAACATTTATTGAGAGGATCGATAGTATGGTGGAGTTATGTAAATCTTGTTTTTTTGAGGTCTTGTTTTATCATTGAGGTACTGTGGAAGCTAAGCATTGTCCTTTCGTTTCCAGTCATCTTTACTTTGCTGGTGGTTGATTGTGATGGTCTGTGTATAAGTATGCATGTGAGTATTTCTTGCAGAGCTGGTCTTATAGTAGCAAATTTCCTGAATGATTGCTTGTCAGTAACGGATCTGATTTCTCAATTAAGTATGAAAGTAAGTTTAGCAGAATATGGAATCCTAGGCTGAAAGTAGCTTTGTTTAAGTAAATTAAAGACAGGTCACTACTTTCTTTTTGCTTGTAAAGTTTCTGGTGAAAAGTACATTGTCACACTAATGTTTTTGCCCTTGTAGATAAGATGTTGCTTATACCTGCCTGCTTGCAGGATTTTCTTTTTCATTTTGACTTTGGCCAAGTTAATTACAATGTACCTGGAGATGCTTTGTTTGAATTGATTTGTCCAGGAGTTCTGTACTATCTAGTATGTGTATTTCTCAGTCTCTAGTAATGTGTGGGAATTCTCCACAATCATGTCTTCAAGTAGAGCCTCCATGCTTTTTCTCCTTCGGGGATATCAGTGATGTGTATGTTTGTGCACTCTTTGTAGTCCCATATCTCTTTAAGAGATTGCTCTGCTTTTGTTCTCTTCTTTTCCGACTCTGAACTATTGGGTTAGTTCAAAAGTCTCATCTTCAAGTTCTGAGATTCTTTCTTCTCTAGTTCTGCTCTATTGCAGAGACTCTTTACTGTGTTTTGAAACTCCTTGAATACCTCTTTCAATACCTTAAGATCCATTATATCCTTCCTAATTGTGTTGATATCCTTGGGAACTTTGTGTTTAATTTCATTGTTTTCTTGAGATGGTTTTTAGATTTCTTTTTTCACCTTCTCTTCAATTCCATTCATCTTATTTGCCATCAGTATTCTGAATTTTACTTCTGTGATTGCAACAAATTCTTTTAAGGATGTAATTTTCAGTTGTGGCTCCTTGGTAATCCGCTTGGGGGTTGATTTGCTGTGAGTTTTTATGTTGCCCAGGCTCTTTTGCTGGTTCCTCCCTTGGTGTGTTTTTCTTTTTTTTGTTTTCTTTTTTTTCTGAGACAGAGTCTCAAGCTGTTACCCTGGGTAGAATGCTGTGGCATCATAGCTCACAGCAACTTCCAACTCAGGCTCAAGAGATCCTTTTACCTCAATTTTTCTATTTTTGGGTAGAGACGGGATCTCACTTTTGCTCAGGCTGGTCTTGAACTCATGAGCTCAATAATCTACCCACCTAAGCCTCCCAGTGTGCTAAGATTATAGGTGTGAGCCACTGTGCCTGGTCTGTTTGTTTATTTTCTATTTATTGTTAGTATTATTATCACTATTATTATTGTTACTATTTGTAAGCTGAAAGGTTAGGGCGTCTCCAAATTGTTGTTGAGAGATGTTAGATATTTTGTTTGGGCTTGGTTAGGTATTTCAGAGCAGGATGTTACTGAGCTGCTGCTTTCTCCTGTGGCTCTTTCCACTCACAGCTTACCAAAGTTGCCTGTCAGGGCTGTGTAGGTTTATGGTGCCTGGGGACAAGCATTCTTCCTTCTAAGTCAGGAGGGAAAGGGTGGGTCATAAGAAAATTCAGAATCTCCTTCCTTCTCAGTATAACTGCAGTCCCTGTGGTGTGAGGAACATTCCCAGAGAAGAGACTCAAGAGAGGGAAAAAATGAAAAGCAGTCCGAGGCAATGTGTAGTCTCTGTCCATGGTACTGTCTTGAAGACACTTTGCAGCTTGCTGTTCGGCTGCCTTGGGTGGGCATCCACAAAGCTTTCTCAAGCACAGTGGCTGATGTGGGTTCCTCCAGGTTGGCATAAGGAACCCCAAGTTTATAGATACTGAATATTGATAGCAATCCATGTAGAATGATCCATCAGTGTTGGAAAAGAGTAGGTTAGTCTTTGGTGTCTTTTTATTTTTCCTCTCAGTTTTATACTAATTTACTCTTACTAAGCTGGGTACATAAACTGAAAAGTACTAGTCCTAGCAAGATATTTGTATTTTATCAGTGACATGTGAACACTGAAAATAGTGTTCAGTTCAATACATACATGCATGCATCTTTGTATAGGTAGAGATAGATTAAAAAAGCACAAGCTGTAGTCAGGCAAGGAAGAAATTTGGGAAAGGTGGAGGAAGTTGTCAGTATTTTTCAGTTTATAGCATGTATTCATTTGCTCAAGACTTTATTTTCTGGGGCTCCTGCTAAGACTGTAGTCATGTTATAAATCAGTGGTTCTTAACCTTCCTGATGCTGCTATCCTTTAGTACAGTTCTTCATGTTATGGTGACCCCCAACCATAAAGTTATTTGCATTGCTACTTCATAACTTTAATTTTGCTACTGTTATGAACCATAATATAAATATCTGATGTGCAGGATGGTCTTAGGTGACCCCGAGTGAAAGGGTCGTTTGACCCCCAAAGGGGTCGCGACCCATAGGTTGAGAACCGCTGTTATAAATGCTCAGTAAATGCTAACAAGTATTGATCTTACCGTTAAGATAGCCCTCATCCTTGAGGCAATCAGAGCCTTTGAGGCCCAGTGATTCAAACCCAATGCCATCAATCCAAACTTGGAGTCATGTTAGAAAGGGCAGCCAGTAAGGACTAAACTTGCTCCCATGATCACATGCATGCTTTAGCGCAGAACTGACCATTTATCCAAAAACATAAATTTTCTTAAGGTGGGAATCTTGTTCATTTCTCTGCCAGCTTCTCGTAATCCTGAAGGTCTACCAGTGCCTACTCTGTTGCTTACCTGGACTAATGCAAGGTGTCCTAAGCTGGTGTTTGGATACTTAGGATGGCATGTTTTATTCCTAGGACTGTGTGTCTCCCCATCCCCAGTAGATACCTACAGAGGGATCTTGTTCTCTGTCTGTTAATGCTTTGACTTGGAAGAATGGCTTTTCATCATGGAATACCTAGGCCACAAGGGTGAAGTGGATATTGACTTCAACAATCAGAGTAACCAGCTAATTAAATATTCTGGAAATATATTAACTTTGCTGGATTCTTTTTTTTCCCTTTCTTTCTTTCTTTTTTTTTGAGGCAGAGTCTTGCTTTGTCAGTCTAACTAGAGTCTAGTGGTGTCATCATAGCTCACAGCAACCTCAAACTCCTAGGCTCAAGTGTTCCTCTTGTCTCAGCTTCCGAAGTAGCTGGGACTGTAGGTGCATACTACCATGCAGGCTAAGTTTTCTATTTTTGATAGAGTCTGGATCTCACTCAACTGATCCTCCCTCTTTGGCCTCCCAGACTGCTAAGATTATAGGCGTGAGCCACCATGCCCACCTTGTGTGGTTCTGTTACCTAGGAATGGTGAAGCAGCTTCACTGTGGCCAAAATGACAGCCCCAGACATTCTTATCTTTATGTGAATATCCAGAGTGATGGCAGTTTGAGTCTTGGAAAATAGCAGAGTTAAATTAATTTATAATTGGCAGGACTCATGCTCCTGAACTATTTCCACACCATTTTCCACCTTCTCTCTCTCAGTGACCTCTCCTCCCTTGATGTTTACTTATTCACCTGTTTTATTCCTCTCCCCTTCTTGTCTCTGCTTCTCTCTATTTAACCACACATCTTTGTCCCAAAGTCCTTGCTGTTGTGTGTTCAGGACCTGCTCAGGTTGAAATAGCTTAATCTCCATTCTCTTCCCCATCCTGCTATCTGCAGGTGTGGCCCTTGACATAACTCAGAGTAGCCTAAACACTGAGATTCTTGCCCCTGTTTTAAATTCTGACCACTGCATCTAAGTTTTCCATCCCCTGACTCTCTGAGGCCTTTGAAAAATGCTCTTTGTCTTCACTGCATTCTGTAGAACCTTGATACTTTCTTTATAACAACACGTTTCTCTCTCTGCTTCAATGAAATGTCTTCTTTCTCACTCTCCCCTTCTCTCCTCACCCAGATTCCTGGCCCTGCACTCAGTTCTTTTTCAGTCTGTTTCCTTATATTTTAATATAATCTTTTATCTGACGATAGAACCAGCTTTTGTGGCTTCATGCACTACTCCTGTGTGTTATTACCTATATCCACTATACTGGATAGTGGATAGTGTGGCGTAGACCACTATGCTGTTTAGGCCTATGTTTCTAATTTATTTCTGTTAATTTGAGCTGCTTAGCTATTCTGTGGGATTCTCGAATTTCTCATATCTAGAAGCTTTTGAAATAGTTCCCAGCTGGCCTGATGATACCTGTCTCATCCTTATGGCTCTTCACTGTTGTCTGAATGATTTGGGCAAGGTCACTTGTGACTCAAAATCCTTTCTTGTTAAAATTCTCCAATATAAATGTCAGACTCCTTATTCTGGCAGTAAACATTTGTAATAATTTTCATAATAATAATCATTTTCTTCTAAACATAATTTCACTTTGTTTTCATTCCTGTTAAATGCCAGTTAAAATGGAGGAACTACCTGGTGTTGATCCTGGTATGTGTTTAATGATACCCCAGTTCCATGCAGTTGACTTCTGCCTTCGGACTGCCTGGGTTTCCTGCTTCTTTCTAACTGTGGGCTCATTGCAGAAGCTCATTTCGTCCCCTGAGTGCTCTCTGTAGACTGTAGTAAATTCTACGATGTGTGCATGATTTTAGAAAGACATACTGCTTTCAACTTTGCTCTCTCCTCAGACACGTGGATCTATTTTCTTCATCGTAGAAGTCTTATGGACAGTACATCTTATTTGTCTTTATTGTCCTCTCAATGTAATATTTTGTCATAGTAAGGCCCTGACACAATTTTACTGAATCAAATTAAATAGTGGCTGACAACTGTAGAGTTCACATTTTCTGGTATTCTTCATTCCTTCTTGAAGATCCTGGCTTCCATGTGCTATAATTGATTAATAGTGTGAAGAATTTCTCTGAGTATATCTGATACTGCAGATCTGATGAAGATGAATTCTCAGATTGTTTTTCTGTCTGAAGGTTCTTATTTCATCTTTATTTTTGAAGGTCATTTTTCTGGGTATGGGAATTTTAGGCTAATTTTTTTTCCTTTTAGTACTTGAAAACTCTTACATCACTGTTTTTGGTTTCTAATTTTTCTTATGAGGTATCAGCTGTGATCTTAATCATTTTCCTGTTTCCTGTGTTATGCAACGTACCTTTTCTTGGCCACTCTTAAGATGTTTTTTCTTTCTTCTTTTTTTGAGACAGAGTCTCACTTTGTTAACCCTCAGTAGAGTGCTGTGGTGTCACAGCTCACAGCAATCTCAAATTCTTGGGCTTAAGTGATTCTCTTGCCTCACCCTCCCAAGTAGTTGGGATTACAGGTGCCTGCCACAATGCCTGGCTATTTTTTTTAGAAATGGGGTCTTGCTCTGACTCAGGCTGGTCTCCAACTTGTGACCTCAGGCAATCCACCTGCCCGGACTCCCAGAGTGCTAGGATTACAGGTGTGAGCCAAAGCTCCTGGCCAAGACTTTTTTTTTTCTTTACTGACTTTTCAGTATTTTAATAATGATGTACCCGGGTATAGTTTTTTTTTTTTAATATTTATTGTTTTGAAGTTCTGATTAATTGCTTATTAGAACTGTGATTTGATGTCTTTCATTAATCACTTTTGGAAAATTCTTGACTATAACCTTTTCAAATATTTTTCATCTCAGTGTCTCTCTTTTTGGGACTCAAATGGCATTTACAGTTTGCTTGTGACAGAGATGTTGCTAAGTTGTATGCTTATCCAAAACCAGTTGCAGTAAAGGCTGCATCAGCTATGTAGGATAGAATGGCTATGGTGGAATGAATCTCTGTGGTCAAGTTAGATTCTCATCTCTAAGCTATGGTCACTCTATCTCAGTACCTGGTTTTATTCCCTTCACATTATTCATCACTGTCAAAAAACACCTGGTTTATGGATTAGCTATTTGTTTGATCTCTGTTTTACCCACTATGACTTAAACTCTGTAGAAGTGGGGGCTTTGTGTCTTGATTATTGCCTGTCCTTAAACTCTAGAATTCTTTGTGTAGCTCAGTAATCACCTATTAATTATTGAATGATCAGTGGTGAGTAGGAAGCCAAGGGTAGGAGTAACTTACCACTTACTCTTAGAAAGGAGGCTCTTAAAAGGTAAGCATTTATAAAATCCTTCACATAATTTCTAATACTGGAAAATTGTTGAATTGTAAAAGTAAATTGGGAAGTTAATTAAATTTGTAATAGTTTAGTGAAAACTAAAATATTTTGTATTAATTAGACTCAGTTGGTTTTAATAGGATCATAGGATTTTATAGCTGGATTTCTGACTACTGGAGGTCATTAATGTGAGTGGAATCTTGTAGTATTTGTCCTTACATGATTGGCTTGTTGCATTTCACTTACCGTAATGTCCTCAAGATTCACCCATTTTGTAGTATGTGACAAGATTTCCTAATATATATTTATACTACACACATACCCTCACCATATTTTCTTTATCCATTCATCTGTTGGTTGATTGATTGGTTGACATTTTGTACTGGGAACACTGTTAAAATTCACTCATGTGAAGGGTTTAGTTATGGGATCTCAATTCTGTTCCACGTATATATTTGCCTTTAGCATACTGTTTTGATTACTGTAGGTTTGTGATAAGTTTTTAAATCAGGAAGGGTTAAGACCGCCAACTTTTCTTTTTCAAGACTCCTATTTGGGGTCCCTTGAGATACCATACAAATTTTAGGATGATTTTTTCTATATCTGTCAAAAAGTGCTATTGGTATTTTGATAGGAATTATATTGAACTTGGAGATTACTTTGAGTAATGTTGATATCTTAGCAATGTTAGGCCATCCAACCTATGAGAACAGGGTATCTTTCCATTTATGGATGTCTTTGTAAAATCTTACCAGCAAGGTTTATTAGTTCTTAGTGGATAAGTCCTTCATCTCTTTGGTTGCATTTATTCCTAAATGTTTTATTCTTTTTAATATCACTGTAAATGAAATTATTTCCTTAACTTCTTTCTTTATTGTTTGTTGTTAATGTGTGGAAACACAACTAATTTTTGAGTGCTGAGTTTATATCCTGCAACTTTCCTGAATTGGCAGGTTATAAAATAAACTTAATACTTTTATTTTCTTATGACTTTTTCTGGATTTGGTATCAGAGAAGTGATGGCCTCATAGTGAGTTTAGAAGTATTCATCTTTTTTGGGTAGAATTTGAGAAAGATTTTTGTTAATTCTTTCTTAAATTTGGTAGAAGTGATCAGTGAAGCCATCCGGTCCTGGGGCTATTCTGGGTTGGGAGGTTTATTACTAATTTAGTTTCCTTACTCATTGTAGATCAATTAAGATTTTTTATTTTTTCCTGACTGATTCTTGGTAGGTTGTATGTTTCTAGGAATATTTAATTATTCTGAGTTATCTACTGTGGTGGCACTTAATTGTTCATAGTAATCTCACAGTCCTTTTGTTTTTGTGAAATCAATTGTAATCTTCTCTCTTTCATTTCTAAGTTTAGTTATCTGTCTTCTCCCATTTATTTCTTAGTCTAGAAGAGGGTTCATAAAATTCATGCTTTTGAGGAATTAGTTCTTGGTTTCATTGATTTATTTTCTATTATTTTTCTATTCTCGATCTCATTTATCTGTCTAATCTTTATTATTTTCTATCTTCTGCTAATTTTCTTTTTATTTTTTAATTTTTTTTTACATATACATGTGTTTAGGTTTCCACTTTTTGCTTTCACAGAATTTAAAAGGCTTAAAATTTAATAATAATAACAATGTTTACGATAAGGACTAGAAACAAAAACCTCATAAAGAATGAAGATAAATACATTCAGAAAAGAAAACAGATGATTACTGCATTGAAATATTAAGCAATATTAATAATAATAATGCAAAGAAGGTAATGTTCACATTGTCAAATAAGAGTATGTCTATTTTAGAATGCTTTGACTCTGAGGCTCAGTATGAAGTCATCAGTTAACGTCTTATTTTTTATTTCCAAAGTCTCAAAAAATAGACAACTAATAGTATATAAATAAAAGTAAAAGACAGTTTCAAAAAACAGATCATGCCAAATCTTATAGACAATAGAAAAAGAAGAAATATTTCAAAATCATTCTACTTGATCTGGATACACTTTATATTGAAATTGGAGAAAATATATTGTTATAAAGGGAAATTACCAACATATTTCACTTATAAATGAGGATGAAGTATCCTAAACAACATATTGACGAGTTGAATTAAAAATTAATGTTTAAGTAATGTACTTTGGTCCAAATTGAATCCAATTTATGTGAGAATTAGTCACTATTTTCTTTCCCTTTTTTTTTTGTTTTCTTTCCCTCACCCCTTCCCTCCTTCTCTCTCTGTTTGCTCTCTCCTTCCCCCATATCCCACTGTGTCATTAATTGTCATTTATTGTCCTCATATCAAAGTTTAATACATAGGATTCATGCTTCTCTATTCCTGTGATGTTTCACTAAGAATAATGTGTTCCACCTCCTTCCAAGTTAGTACAAATGCTGCAAAGTTTCCATTGTTTTTGATGTCTGAGTAATATTCCATGGGATACATATACCATAGCTTACCAATCCATTCCTGGGTTGAAGGACTTTTAGGCTGTTTCCACATTTTAGCAATTGTAAAATGAGCTGTAATAAACAGCCTAGTACAAGTGTCTTAATAATAAAAGTTTTTTTTTTCTTCTGGATAGATGCCCAGTAATGGGATCGCAGGATCAAATGGGAGGTCTAGGTTGAGTTCTTTGAGCTTTCTCCATACTTCCTTCCAAAAAGGTTGTATTAGTTTTCAGTCCCACCAGCAGTGTAAAAGTGTTCCTTTCTCTCCACATCCACGCCAGAATCTGCAATTTTGAGATTTTGAGATATAGGCCATTCTCACTGGAGTCAGATTTCCTTTTTTTAGTTAGTTCTTTGTAGTTTCTTGACATGAAAACTTAGGTTGTTGATTAGAGATTTTTTTCATTTTTGTTGTAAGCATTTACCACTTTAATCTCCTGCTGTACTGCATTTTCTGTATCTAATAAGTTTTGGCATGTTGTGTTTTTATTTGTCTCAGATATTTTTTAAATTCCTTTGTTATTTTTTCTTTGACCCTTTTGTTGTTTAAGAGGAAGTTGTTTAACTTTCACATACTTGTGCAAGTTCCTGTTTTGCTTCTACTATTGATTTCTCATTTCATTCCATTGTGGACAGAGAAGATACTTTGAATGATTTAAATCTCTTTAAATTTATTACGACTTGTTTTGTGGCCTAAGATGTCTTCTATCTTTGGGAATGATCTGTTTGCATTTGAGAAGACTGTGTATTCTGCTGTTGTTGAGTGGGGTTTCTGTGTGTGTCTATCAGGGTTCATTTGGTCTGTAGTGCTTGCTGTTCATGTCCTCTGTTTCCATATTTACCTTCTAAGTGGTTTTCCAACCGTAACCAAAGTGGGATATGGAAGTCACATGCTGTTATTGGGTTACTGTCTTCATTTTTATCAATGTTTGCTCTGTATATTTGGGAGGTCTAATATTAGGTGCCTATATAATTATATATTTAAAATCGCTATATCTTGCTGGTAAATTGATCCTTTTGTCATTGTATAATGATCTTTATATCTTATGATAGTTTTTGTCTTAAAGTATCTTTTGATTGATAAAAATACAGTCACCTCTGCTCTCTTTAGGTTCCCACTTGCATGGAATATCTTTTCCTATCCTTTGACTTTTATTGTGTCTTTATATCTAAAATGTGAGTAGATGGCATATAATTGAATCTTGTTTTTTACCTGTTTATTCAGTCTCTATATTTTAATTAGGCGTTGATACATTTATATTGAAAGTAGTTACTGATAGGGATTGGGAAAGACTTCTTGCTGCCATTTTTGTGCTATTTTGTTACTTTCTTTTTCCTGTATATCTTGTAGTGCTATTACCTCTACTTTCCTCTCCTGCTGCCTTCTTTTCTATCCAGTTGATTTTTTCTTTGAATGACATGTTCTGAAGCTCATTTCATTTTCCTTTGTGTATGTATTCTATAGATATTTTCTTTGGCATTACCATTGCAATTACGTAAAACATCTTAAAATTACAAGAATCTATTTTAAACTGATAACAATTTAACTTCAATTACATGTAACAATTCCATTCCTTTATATTTGTCTTCCCCCCTATTTTATGTTATGGATAACACAGATTTCTTCTTTGTATATTGTTTGTCTGTTAATGTAGTTTTGAAATTGCTTTTTATGCTTATGTTTTAAAACTTGTGTACTGGATTTAAAAGTGATTCATGCATCTATATTATTTGTACTACAGGATTTTATATTTGTGAATATTTACCGTTACCAGGGATTTGTTGCTGATTGTCATTCTTTTGCTTTACCTTGAAAGACTCCCTTCAGCATTTCTAGTAAGCCAAGTTTTATTATGATGAGTTCCTTCAGCCTTAATCTTTCTGGGAACATTTACTTTCTCATTTATTTTTGAAGGACAGTTTTCCCAGATAGAGTATCTTGGTTGACAGTTTTTGTTTTTCCTTCAGCATTTTGAATATATTATCCAGCTCCCTTCTAGCCTGCAAGGTTTCTGCTGAGAAATACAATACGATCTGATAGGAGTTCCCATTAGCTGCCTACATGATGAGTCACTTTCCTTTCTGCTTTTAAGATTCTCCTTGTTTGTGACTTTTGACAGCTTAATTATAACGTGTCTCTGTCTAGATCTCTTCAGATTTATTCTATTTGTGGCTCTTTTAGCTTCTTGATTATGTACGTCCATTTTTGTCCTCAGATTTGGGAGATTTTCAGCCATTATTTCTTCAGATAGGCTGCTTGCACTTTTCACTTTGTCATCTTCTTCCAGCGTTTCCATAATGCGAATGTCGTTCTGCCTCATGGTGTATCTTAAATCCCATAGGCTCTCTGTACTTTTCTTCATTATTTTTGCTTTTTGCTTCATGGTCTTGATAATTTTGAAAACCCTGTTTTTTAATTTACTGATTCTTCTGTCTGGTCAAACATACTATTGAGTACCTCTAGAGAATTTAAAAATTCAGTTATTGTATTCTTCAGCTTCAGTATTTCAGTTTGGTTCTTGTTCTTAGTTTTTTATCTGTTATGTAATATTCTAATTTTGTTCATGTACCGTTTTCCTGATTTCTTCTGATTTTCTGTGTTCTCTTTCATGTCATTCATTATCCTTAGGACAGTTACTTTGAATTCTTTATCTTTTAATTCATATTTCTCTATCTCTTTAGGGTTGATTTTTAGAGACTTCATATTTCCCTTTGTTTGGGCTGTGTTTTTCTTTTTCTTTGTGTGTCTTGTTCAACCATCCTAGTCTTTATGGTCTAGTTTTGTACACAGGAGGGACTTTCGCGACTCAGCATGTCCAGAGAGTCTGTAGACCACTTATTCCTTTTTGGGAGATATACTCTCTCTGGACTTGCAAACTTCATGTAATTGAAAAAGTGTGCTGATTTCTACTCGAGTGATACCTGATGTCGTTGTTATAGCAGACTCTGTTGATAGACCAAGCTGTGTTTATTGCCTTTGTTCCCACAGACCAGCACTCTACCACCCTGTTCCTGTCAGTGTCTAAATGTAGAGAAGGCAGAGACCAGTCCCTTGGGCAACCCCACAAAAAGTCAGAAAGTTGAAAATCCTCTACTCTTCTCTTTCCCTCCTCAGGGAGAAGTCAGGAATTTTCTTTTAAACTTACCATGTTGTGCTGGTGGAGGCACTCTGGCAAGTGAGTGCCATGATTTTTCCTACTGGGCTTTTGTGTGGTTGGCTTTACGCTGGCCCAGAACCTCTTGATTGCATCCTGAATTTCTTGGAAAGGCCACTGATCTGTACATCATGGTTAAGGTGGCGACTTCATGTGGGAATTAGGGTGGGGGCCTTCCTATTCTGCCGTCTTGCTGATTTCACTCTATTACGTGTCACTTGTGTACACTGAGATTTTTCAGATGCTAATATCATCCTCGGTCTTCTCATTGTGTAAAGGTATAATGCAGGTGGCCTTTCCCATAGCCAGGTAGAAGGAGAGAAGGTACTATTACAAAGGGAGTTATTAAAAACTTACCTTTCCTGTTATATCTAATACAACTCATGGTTGCAAGGAGACCTTACTTTAGGCATTCAACTGACAGATGGAGGAAAGGAGCCCAAATAAATTTAAATTACATTCTCAAAGTCATATGGTAACTTTAGAGTCAAATTTGTGTTCTTATAAGACTTGAAAAATGCCTTGTAACCTCTTGCTGGCCTCCTTGATCAGCAAAGGTGTGAGGGCTTCAGACTTGACATCCATAGTTCTGGTGTTAGTGGAGCTTTGGATTAGGTATAAATGCTGTCTCAATCAAGTTAGTTGACTAAACAGGGCCTTATCAGGTCTGGAATGGGACCTATAATAGTTACTTCACCATTTCAAGGACCAACACTAAGCTATGTCACATACCTTTGCATGGCCTCAGAGGGCTGGGAAACCTGTAATATTGACCAAGTTTGCTTATCCTGTGTACATTGTAGTTAGATTTCTCCACCTATTCTCCATAAACCTACCCAGTATTCTTCAAGTTAGAAGAAAAAATTTGAAGACACCTCTTAACTGAGATGTTATAGTTAGATTTAATATAAGCCTCAGAGACATAGTATTTGCATTTTAAAAGAAGCTGGAAAGATTACTTGTGATGAGAATTATAATGATGATGATAATAATAGCAATAAAATTATACTAATAAATTTCCACTGGGCCCTTTGTTGCCCAGAATCTTTTTAAAGCCTCACTACCAAGTAGAACACTCTGGGAGGTTGAGGGTGGAACCCTGGATTCTTTGTTCTGGTGAGGCTGTAAAATCTTGGGTCCTAACTCATATTTTAAGTTCTTCTCCATAAAATGGGAAGGAGAATGGTATTGTACACATAATGCTGATTAAACACCAAATGGTTATTGCAGGGACATTTAGTAAATGTTCCAGCCCCTTTTTCTGAGAGCAGGAGCAGAGGGAAGGAAGTCGGTGGTGGAATAGGGGCTGCTCTGTCTAACTTGTCACATTTCTCAGGGGGACTCTCAGTTGGGGTAAAGGATGGAAGCTACATATGGGAGGGGCTGACCCCAGATGAGGCTTCCTTCCCCACTTGAGTCCCCAAAGGCAGGGAAGATTGGAAGGGAGGTTCCCATCTATTTGGAAAGGCCTTTATATGACTCAGGGGCATGAATGTTGATGTTATTTATTCATTTTTAAAATATTCATTTGATGTTGAAATATTCTATCATATTTAATCTTCTTATGAATAAAATGGAAGTGTGACTAGGGTGACTTGTGGAGCAAATGCATTATTTTGGTATTTATTTATTACATCTAATTCTAGGGTCCCTAACAGCCGTAGCTAAAAATCTACTGAACTCTTTGCTGTCTACTGTGCAACAGCCCATCCCCCAAGCCTCCATCACGCATTGGGTTCTATTATCAGACCCTCTTACACATCGGGGGACTGCGGCACAGGGATGTGGCGAGAATCTTCCAAGATTAAAGAGCTGGTGAGAGACTGAGCCTTTCTGCAGTGGGGCCTCATGCTCCATGGCTGTGTGGCCTTACTTGGCACGTCTGATCACAGTGTCAGATCACAGTTTCTTGGAGATGTTATAAGACTCCTCAGTCCTGCTGCTTCCAGTCTGGGCAGCTTATCAAGGACGTCCTTCCATGGCTGGCTGTGGGCTCCGGGAGCCCACTGCCCTGCAGCCCATCCATTCTCACCTATGTTTCACTCACTGTCTACACCTTGCTTGTTCATGGATGAGTACACCTGGTTGATGTACTCCTCTCTCATTGCCACTCTCAGATTTTTCTTCTCAACAGAGGTGGCATAATCTCTGTTGTCACAGATGCTCAAGTTCTGGAGTACCCTTGTCTCAGAAGTTCTCTCATCTGTTTTTTGCCCACTCGACTATCTGGGTCAGCCTGTGGATGTCATCATGTTCTGGAGGATGCTTAAAAATTATCCTTTTTCAGAAATAAGGCACACTGTTTGACAGTTCCTTAAGGTGAGTGTAGTGTATAGCTAGAACGATCCAAATGTTCCCAGCATAAAGAAAATACAAATATTTAAGGTGGTGAATAGCTTAAGTACACTGATTAGCTCTTTACAAATTATATGGATAAATTATGGCATGTACACCAAAAACATGTACATGTATTATGTAACAATAAAAAATAAAGCTAAAAAAAGAAAAATACCATTATTATTCCTCCTGTTTTAGTTGGCAGGCTCACTTGAATGTTGAACGGTCACAGCCCAAGTCACTGCAGTAACTTTATAACTACAATTTTTAGGACCTACAGCTTTGTGACATTCAGTGTCACAGATGCTGTAGGAAGGGGTGAAAGTGAATCATGCACTCCCTGCCTTCCAGGACAAGCTCTTTCCCAAAGGGGTGCTCATGCCCTACAAATGGAAGTGGCCTCGTAATATGGAGATTGAGATAAGGGCAGCACATCTTTTCCTCTGCCCGTGTAAAATGAATTTTCCTAAAAGTCCCTTGAGGCTTATTGGAGTGTGTAAGAATTTTCGTCTAAGGCCAAATAATGTTTTATTGTTGGATACCACATTTGGTTTATCTGTTGATCTGTTGATGCACGCTTGGGTTGTTTCCATCTTTTGGCTATTATGCATAGTGAGATGAACACAGGTGTATTAATGCCTGTTTGAGGTTACAGAGCGGAGAGAGTGAGGAGGCTGCGTCTGGCTCCCGCTCTCACGGCCATTGCAGTACATTGAGCTCCATAGAGACAGCGCCGGGGCAAGTGAGAGCCGGACGGGCACTGCACGACTCTGTGCCTCGCTGAGGAAAAATAACTAAACATGGGAAAAGGAGATCCTAAGAAGCCGAGAGGCAAAATGTCATCATGTGCGTTCTTTGTGCAAACTTGTCGGGAGGAGCACAAGAAGCAGCACCCAGATGCTTCAGTCGACTTCTCGGAGTTTTCTAAGAAGTGCTCAGAGAGGTGGAAGACCATGTCTGCTAAAGAGAAAGGAAAATGTGAAGATATGGCAAAGGCGGACAAGGCCCGTTATGAAAGAGAAATGAAAACCTATATCCCTCCTAAAGGGGAAACAAAAAAGAAGTTCAAG
>CAUYRH010131820.1:0-17772 GCA_963574655.1 Perodicticus potto
GGCCCCATTAGTTTAATATTATTCTTTCCTCTATTTTATATCAGGTGAAGATGAGAATCCTGACATAGTACATTATGTTGTCATTTGATCTTTGATAAGCCTATCAAAAATATAAATTGGGGAAAAGATTCCCTATTTAACAAATGGTGCTGGGAGAACTGGCTGGTGACTTGTAGAAGACTGAAACTGGACCCACCCCTTTCACAAAAATTGACTCTCACTGGATACAAGATGTAACTTAAGACATGAAACTATAAAGGAGCTCAGTTTTTACTACAACTGATGACAGAGGGAGTCAGTGAGGAGTTTTAGCTGGGAGTGACGTTTTGGTAAAGCATTCTTGGTTCTGCCTCTGCTGATAGTTCTACCAAAAGAAGAGGTTGGGCTGAGCCAGAGCAGTCTGTCCCTTTGAGACCCATCTGTTCACTTGTTTATTCATAATAAACACATTTTGAGTAGCTAAGGGAGAGGAATGGACATACAATAGTAAGCAAAACATACTTACCTTTTTGGAGCTAAGAGATATGAGAAATTGATTTAGTATAGAATATTCTAGAACACAGGAAGGACGCCTAACCCACAGTGCAGAGGTTGGACACAGGGAAGTCTTCCTTGAGAAACTGGCAGTTGAAATGAGCCCAAAGAAGCGTGGAGCATTGTGGGGCGCATGCAGATGGAGCCTGGGTGCTGGAGAGAGGCTGTGACCTGTGGGGAGCAGTGTGAGGCGAGTCAGTGGAGGCACTCGTGAGCCATGTTTCTCCCCAGGACTGAGTTGGGGTTCTTGGAAGGGTTTGAGGCGGCGGAGGGACATAATCTGATGTGCATTGGGAAGGCCACTCTGGCTGCGTGTATAGAAGCAACAAAGGGAGAAGCAACAGAGTGGGGAGGGTTGGAGACCAAACAGAGGCTGTCTGGGTGGCCACTGTCTGCCAGGGAGGGCGGGAGCAGCACAGACGCAGTCTCTTTAGGAGGGAGGTTTTTGGCAGGGCCATTCTGACACTGCCTGGTGGCTGACTAGGAGGAAGGTACATGACGGCTGGCGTTTCTTCTTCCCTCCTCTCTGCCTTACGTCACTGTCCTGGTTCAAGCAATATTTGGAACAGAAAAGCTAAATTCCAGAGTAGTCAAAGAGTTTGTTGAACTTGTTAGAGTTAGACCTGATGGGATTTAACTTTATATTGAGATCTGTCAGTAACATTCATTTAGTTAGAAATGTTACATCTTCTGGATTTCCATAGGGTGAGAGAAATTTTCTTGGGGAGGGGACGTTTAATGCAGCTGCCATTTTTCTTAAAAAAAAAAAATCAAATCTCTTAAGGAATTTAATATTTAAAAGATGAGAAATATTTTAAAATGATGAAGATTTCAGAATAGTTATTTGCTTTGGTTTCTGAATTGATACAGAATCAGAAGCCCTTGCATTATTTACTAGCATATCCTTGCCAGTATTTAAAGAGCTGTTTAGCGAGTACCCCAGGCCCTGCCCTCTGAGAATGTTATTAAGTCTTGCTCTGAAATAGTGAAAAAAACAATTTATTATTCCAGACATTGTGGTGGGTGCCTGTAGTCCCAGCTACTTGGGAGGCTGAGGCAAGAGAATTGCTTAAGCCTAAGAGTTTGAGGTTGCTGTGAGCTGTGACGCCACAGCACTTTACCCATGGCGACATAGTGAGACTCTGTCTCAAAAAAAAAAAAAGAGAAAAAAAAAATCTTATTTTCTAAAGCCAAATGGTTGGCTAAAAATATGCAGCATATCTCTTTTTATTAAATAATAATAGGTTCGAAGTTAAGAAAGAAGAACATAATTGATTTTTTAAAAAGCTGAACTATAAACTTTCTTATGCTAATGCTGCAATTGGAAATTCTTAAAAGAAAAATCCTACTCTAATATTGTACAAGTGAAGTGGTAGATGTCCGGTGTACCTATCACCTCTAACAAATCACGTGGCAGTCAATTTTTGAAGTCAGGACCACGGCAGCTCACATCACTGGCAGATTATTGCTGGCTTTCAATTATGGAACCTAATGTTGCCTTCTTAGCATTTTTTAGTAGTGAGAGAATTGAATAGTGCCTCGTCAGGTTTTAGGTGGGAGTCATGTAGTAATAATGATGCATGTTTGTTGCATTTTATTTTGTAGACATTACAAGAAGCGGTGCCAAGGACGCATGCGGAAACATGTGGGGGACTTGTGCCTTCAGGCGGGGATGCTGCAGGACTCCCTGGTGCATTACCACATGTCGGTGGAACTTCTCCGCTCCGTGAATGACTTTCTGTGGCTGGGAGGTAAGGTTATCTGAGGAAGATGATCTGATATGTCATTATTTTAAGTGTGGAAATAAGAGGAAGCAGGAAAACAAAGTCTCTAACAAAAAAGGAGGAGGGGGAAAGCCGGCCGGCCTGTGCTGGTTGCCATGAGTTGTCTGGGGAAGCACCCTTGCTGCCTCTCTGTGCTCTTCCCCCACCTCGGTGCCGTCCTGTGGAGGAGGATTTCCACACCCTTTTCCTCCATGACCCCTGCATGGCCTTCTTCATGTGCTCAGAACATCTTGTCCTCTGCTAAGAATGTCGTTGCCCATGGTCTTCATCTCTTAACTCATTCTCCAAAACCTCCTCTCTATATATGAGATGACAAATGAATATGCAGGGTGTGAAATATTATCAACCTTAAAAATGACTGAAATACTGATACTGCTACAGCATTGTGCTAAGTGAAAGAAGCCAGACACCAAAGGCCACATGTTGTGTGAGTGCATTTATATGACGTGTCCGGAGAAGGCAAATGTATGGAAGCAGCTTTCCTGATTGCCAGGGGCTGGGGAGGAGAATGAGGAGTGACTGTTAATAGGCATAAGGTTTCTTCTTGGGTGATAAAAATGTTCCATAATCAGGGCGGTACCTGTGACTCATCGAGTAGGGCGCCGGCCCCATATACCAAAGGTGGTGGGTTCAAGCCCGCCTCGGCCGAACTGCAAAACAGAAAAATATCCGGGCGTTGTGGTGGGCGCCTATAGTCCCAGCTACTTGGGAGGCTGAGGCAAGAGAATCGCCTAAGCCCACGAGTTGAAGGTTGCTGTGAGCTGAGTGATGCCATGGCACTCTATGGAGGGGAGATAAAGTGAGACTCTGTCTCTACAAAAAAAAAAAAAAAAAATGTTCCAGAATCATAGTGATGCTGGGATTATAGGTGGGAGCCACTGTACCCAGCTAATCCTTAGCAAGTTTTAAGAGTATCAAGGAGTTTTGAGACCAAAAGCTGAAGAACTATTGAATTAATGAATAAAGATGATAAAGATGAATACTGTAGCACAATTTATAAGATGTGCGGCATAGTTTGAGATTATCAGGATGTAATTGCCAATGAGAGAAGAGCCAGATGTGCAGCAGGTAGGTACAGCTGCCTTTGAGGAAGAGATAGATGTACAAGTGTTTGCTACAGCCCCAAAATGAACAGGTGCATTTAGAATATATGGTATGGAAAGGTGTTCTGGACCTGATTTGGTGGTATTACAATCTAGAACACTTTCCGCTACACATCTCTATCGCTCTAGAAGCTGGCACACAGTGTATGTAAAAATGTTGGTCACATGAATAAGTGAGTGAGGAGCCTGGCTTTGAGCATGGTAGGAATGTTCTGCGTGGCTAGCGTTGGTATGTGGGCGGGAAAGTAGGTGGCAAGTTCCCATTTGCAACAAAACTTGTGATCTTTAGGTTTTATCTTTGTTTTAGGGAAAAATGGACATTTCCAAATGATCCAACTGTTCAAGTCATTCTTAGCCATTGCAGTTTGAGCTAATGATGGGCCACTAACATTACTAATTATACTTGTTCTTCTTCTTTTTAATGCCCAGCTGCCCTGGAAGGGTTGTGTTCAGCTTCTGTCATCTGTCACTATCCTGGTGGGACTGGTGGTAAGAGTGGAGCCCGGAGGTTCCAGGGCAGCTCACTCCCTGCTGAAGCAGCCAACAGACACCGGCCAGGTGAGCTCTGCTTTTTTTCTGGCCTGTATTCATTTGCAGTCTTTAAAGAAAGCAGGAGCAATTTATTACTTTTTCCTCTGAGTTCAGCTTAACTAATGTTTAAATAAAGTATAAAATCTATTGTTTGAAATCTTGCATGAGACATTTTCTTCTGATTTTACTGAATAAATAAGGCTTTTATTGAACATCATTAATGGGTTACAATGATTGGTTGATTTCTGGAACACTTAGATAAAATTTTATGGTGTAACAGACTTTAGGTTCTGTGTCTGGGTCTTTTTTTTTTTTTTTTTTTTTTGAGACAGAGTCTTACTATGTTGACCTTGGTAGAGTGCTGTGGCATCACAGCTCACAGCAACCACCACAGCAACCACAACCTCAAACTCTTGGGCTTAAGCGAGAGTTACTGCAGACAGAGCAGCTTTTCAAGAGAAGTGAAGCTTCTCTTGCCTCAGCCTCCCAAGCAGCTGGGACTACAGGTGCCTGCCACAACACCTAGCTGTTTTTTGTGGCTGTTGTCATTGTTGTTTAGCTGGCCTGGGCCGGGTTTGAACCTGCCACCTTGGTGTATGGTGGTTGGCACTGTAACCACTGTGCTACAGGTGCCGAGCCTGTGTCTGGGTCTTTTTCATGATTTTCAGCTAACGCCAGAGGTCACTTTTAACAGGTAATTCAAGGTATGGGGCTATTTCTTATTTTCTTGGTTGATGAAGTTCTCTTAATGAGTTAAGTTTGATTTGCTTATGTATGTTAGTGCCAATGAAGAGGGAAAAGTCTTTTTGGGAGGATTAGGTCCATGAATGCTGAATGAACTTGCCATTAATAGTTCAGTCATCATGTTGCAGAAGTCATGAAGATAATAACAAGAAATACAGAGCTCAAGGCCATACACAAAACCACTGGGGATTTTTGGTCTATAACACTTTTAGATATTTTTCCCCCCCTAAAGAGAAAAAAAGGTAGTTAATACATTAATTTCCATGTGCATTATGAACTATTTTTCAAGTTTTCACATTACTTTTTGCATTACTAATTTTCAAGTTTTTATATTGCTTTTTAATTGGTATATGTTTTAGGATCATTTTGTTTTCTAAGTTTTTATTCTATTTTCATAATAAAACATTATGGCCCCAAGGAAAATTTTTCTATTTTTTTGTGTGGTAGTCAATGTGCTAAAATATATTTTGTGAGGAAGTGCCTTGAGTTTTTTATTTTCACCTAAATTATCTTACCCTCCCCATGATCAGCTAAGAATGCAGAGACCACTTTCATGAGCTTATTATTGGAGCCTCACAGTCTGAGTAAAGCTGCTTAGTGAAGCTAAGTGAATAATTCTTGAAGATACTCAGCCATTCTTCGCAGAAGGGTTCTGTGGGTGGTATCTCAGTCATTTGAGAGGAACGTGAACCGGGCTGGGAGGTGCTTTTGCAAATCTGAAGTTGAAGGTAGGAGTGTCCCTGCTTCTCATCCCCTGTGCTGTGACCCGACTCGCCTGTTTCTTCCTCGTCCTTACGGTTGCTGTCTCTGGTAGGAGAGAACCGCACTTTAAGTTTCACTGTTTTCTCTAATCAGTCACCACATGCTAAAATCTCTTAACACACGCAGAATTGTGAAAGCAGGTTTAATTTTGTATTTTAAAGAAAGTCTTATGCACTTTCTAGGAGTGCTTTTGGTTGGAGGTTTTTTTTTATTTTTTTAAACTATGGTTTGAAGAGTTGTGAATGTGTTGAGATTGTCCCACTGATGTGATTAGTGAGACTGAAACTTTTTAGGGTAACATTTCAGTCTTTCCCTCTCCTGAATCAAGCCTAAAGAACTTGAAAAGCTGCTCTGTCTGCAGTAGAGGAATGTCTTTTAGATTTGTGTAGAGTGAAAACTTGAGAGCTTTTTGCTTTTGATTTATTTATTTATTTTTTTGAGACAGAGTCTCACTTTGTCACTCTTAGTAGAGTGCTGAGGACTCATAGCACCTGACTCTGGGGCTTAAGCGATTCTCTTGCCTCAGCCTCCCAAGTAGCTGGGACTATAGGTGCCCACCACAACGCCCGGCTATTTTTTCTTTTTTTAAATTTCAGTTTGGCCGGGCTTTGTTCGAACCTGCCACCCTTGGTATCTGGGGCCAGCGCCCTACTCACTGAGCCACAGGTGCTTCCCAATTTGTGTTGTTGGGTCTTTTTCACGATTTTTAGTTTTTTTTTTTTGAGACAGAGCCTCAAGCTGTCACCCTCACAGCTCATAGCAATCTCCAATTCCTGGGCTCAAGCGAGTCTCTTGCCTCTGCCTCCCAAGTAGCTGGGACTACAGGCGCCTGCCACAACACCTGGCCATTTTTTGGTTGCAGCCGCCATTGTTTGGTGGGCCTGGGCTGGATTCGAACCCACCAGCTCAGGTGTACGTGGCTGGCGCCTTAGCCCCTTGAGCCACAGGCGCCGAGCCTGTGTTAGTTTTATAAGTGCTAAAATAACACATTAAAAATGATTACAGTGCAAAAAAGTGGCCTCAAAAATCCAGCCATTGCTAATGACTTACTTATTGCTGCTTTTTCTCTAGTGATGCTTGTTTTCTCTTCTTTTCTTTCCTTTTTTTTTTTTTTTTTTGCTTGTTTTGTTTTTTTTTGACAGAGTGTCACTATGTTGCCCTCAGTAGAGTGCTGTGCTGTCACAGCTCACAGCAACCTCAAACTCTTGGGCTTCAGCAATTCTCTTGCCTCAACCTCCCAAGTAGCTGGGACTATAGGCACCCGCCGCATTGCCTGGCTATTTTTTGTTGCAGTTCTCACTGTTGTTGTTTAGCTGGCCCAGGTCAGGGTTGACCCCGCCAGCTTCCGTGTATGTGGCTGGCGCAGAAAACCACTATGCTACAGGCGCTGAGCCTGTTTTTTTTTTGAGTCAAGAGTCTCCCTCTGTCACCCTTGGTAGAGTGCTGTGGTGTCACAGCTCACAGCAACCTCAAACTGTTGGGCTCAAGAGCTCTTCCTGCCTCAACCTCCAGAGTAGCTAGGACTACAGGCACCTGCCACAATGCCTGGCTCTAGTGATGCTTGTTAAGAGAAAAAGTTACACTGAATTGGTTTTATGTGGTGTTTAGTATGGAAGAAAAGATTAAATTAGTGAATTTTGAATATAAATTTTGAAAAATCTCTTTTCTTTCCTGATGATGAATATATGTCTTGTGGGACTTGGGACTTGTCAGCTTTGTTTTTTTGTTTTTTTTTTGAGACAGAGCCTCAAGCTGTCACCCTGGTTAGAGTGCTGTGGCATCACAGCTCACAGCAACCTCCAATTCCTGGGCTCAAGTGATTCTCCTGCCTCCGCCTCCCAAGTAGCTGGGACTACAGGCACCCGCCATAGCGCCCAGCCATTTTTTGGTTGCAGCCGTCATTGTTTTTTGGCGGGCCCAGGCTGGATTTGAACTCACCAGCTCAGGTGTACGTGGCTGGCGCCTTAGCCCGTTGAGCCACAGGCGCCAAGCCTGTCAGCTTTGTTTTTATGGCTTAAATATATTTTCTCATTTGTGAAATTAGTAAATATTACTTACTTTGTACAGTTGTGAGAATTGTATGCCATGTATACAAAGCACCTATGAGGCACTCAGCAGAAATGAGCTGTTGCAGTGACGTAAGTTGGTTGGAAGCATCAGCTTTGCATAGTGAGGATGGTGGTTTATTTCTGATGCATATTCAATACGTACATACATATAATATATATGAATGTGATTTAAAGTGATTTAGATTCAATTATGTTTTTGTAGTATAGTATGAGTTTTGATGAAATTAGTGTTATTCTAGTAACATAGGGAATAACTAAATTACTTTGCTAAAAACTTAAAAAAGGCCAGTATGGTGGCTCAGGCCTATAATCCCAGCACTCTCAGAGGCTGAGGTGGGTGGATTGCTTGAGCTTAGGAGTTCAAGACCAGCCTGAACAAGAGGGAGACCCCATCTCTACTAAAAATAGAAACACAAGTTGGACACTATGGCAGGTGCCTGTGGTCCAGCTACTTGGGAGGGTGGGGCAAGAGGATCTCTTGAGCCCAAGAATTTGAGGTTGCTGTGAGCTATGATGGTGCCAGGACACTCTAGCCAGGGTGACAGAGTGAGACTCTGTCTCAAAAAACAAACAAACAATGTTTAATCACAGCACTCTGGGCGGCCAAGGTGGGTGAATTGCCTGAGCTCACAGGTTTGAGACCA
The DNA here is from genome assembly GCA_963574655.1 of Perodicticus potto. Classification (NCBI taxonomy): domain Eukaryota; kingdom Metazoa; phylum Chordata; class Mammalia; order Primates; family Lorisidae; genus Perodicticus; species Perodicticus potto. Next base: position 8,172 of record CAUYRH010131820.1, read on the forward strand.
GCCTGAGCAAGAGTGAGACCCCATCTCTAAAAACTAGCTGGGTGTTGTGGTGGGCACCTATAGTCCCAGCTACTTGGGAGGCTGAGGCAAGAGAATCACTTAAACCCAAGAGTTTGAGGTTGCTGTGAGCTGTGATGCCAAAGCACTCTACCAAGGGTGACAGCTTGAGACTCTCATTAAAAAAAAAAAAATTCATACATTGAGCTATTTTTTGGGAATTAGCTTATCTTTTTTGTGATTGAAGAAAATTTTGATTTTTTTCCCTTTAACTTGAATAGGTTAAAATAATAGAAATGTTCATTTGACATCTGTCACCTTTCCTTTGTAAAATATGGTACAAAGAATAAAAGGAGATGTCACTGACTAGATCAGGTTTTTTAATATATAAGTAAATGTTGTTGTATTTCAACAAAATTGTATGAGTAATAGTTGCCACACCTTTGGGAAGTTTTTTGCCAGATACTCAGGCTGTTTACTGAAAAATACAGACATGACTTCTATGACTTTGGAGGTAGTATAGATCAAGATGACTTTTGGTACAACACAATATATAAGGACTAGTAATAGCTGGGTATGATGTCTTATACTTTGCTCTTATACTCCAGCTATTTGGGAGACTGAAGGGGGAGGATTGCTTGAGCCCAGGATTTTGAGACCAGCCTGAGAAGCATAGCAAGGCACCCATCTCAAAAAAAAAAAAAAAAAAACCAAAAAACCAAAAAAACAAATGCAAGAACTAGGAGAAAGCCCTGCTTCTGATTGCAAAAAGGACAAAATCCCAGGGTCTCAGCCTCCTTACATGTAAAATGAAGAGACTGGGTCATATTACTAAGATTTCTTAGTGTTCTAAGATTAGTTTCTGTAAGCCTATGACTTTTGTTTGTATTTAGGGATTTTATTTCATTTATTTTTATTTTTATTTTATTTTATTTTATTTTTTTTTGAGACAGAGCCTCAAGCTGTCACCCTGGATAGAGTGCCATGGCATCACAGCTCACAGCAACCTCCAATTCCTGGGCTCAAACAAGTCTTCTGCCTCCGCCTCCCAAGTAGCTGGGACTACAGGTGCCCGCCACAACACCTGGCCATTTTTTGGTTGCAGCCATCATTGTTGTTTGGCGGGCCCGGGCTGGATTCAAACCCATCAGCTCAGGTGTATGTGGCTGGCGCCTTAGCCCATTGAGCCACAGGCGTTGAGCTGTATTTAGGGATTTTTAAAGCTTTCAGAAGAAGTCCTGAATACCACTCCCTTCCCCAGTGCAGAATTCAGTATGCACTAGCTGATTTTCTAGTTATTGTCTCTGAGCATCCTATTTGAAAAAAACCCATTGATCATTTTTTATTTCACCTGCAATTTATTTTGTTGCATCTTTTCCAGCAACTTGGAAACCTGGCCATAGGTGGTGCTATTGCACCATTTTTTTAAGGTCCTAATTTTCCTATTTGTAAGAGAAGACAAGCAAGTTTCCTTTAATTTGATTTTTTTGTTGTTGTTGTTGTTTAATGCTTCAGAATAGCAGCATGTCCACTGTATTTGGATACCTGGAAAAAGTATTCTAGTTATATCATATTTTTATCTTATCATCTCAGTGTGAAAATTTCAGACGTGCTGTTGAACAGTGGGGAAATTGGGCTTTTCTTCCAATACTGATTTTATAAAAGAGACAGAAGCTGTCTCTGGAGCACCTTAAATCTGAAAAGAATATTGAACCTCCCCGAGTATTGAACCCACTGTACGTTTATTAGTGGGTGGTATTTTGTTATCATGGAAAAAGCCAAGTTCAGCTGATTTACTGACTTGTGTTTGAATGAAGTTGCTACCACTTAGCCCTGCTAATTACTTCAGTTTCTTCTCAAGAGTTTTTTCCTCATCTGTGACATGAGGCTTCCAGTACCTGCTTTGTAGAATTGCAGTGTATACAAAGTGTTTCACTTAGTGTTCATCTCATAAAACTCCTCGTAACCATTGCCTATTTATTATTTTCTGTGAGGCCATCATTTTATAACTTTTTTTTTGAAATAACTAAGGAATTAAAATAGGAGAAAATGGTTTTATGAAGAAAGACCCAATTAAAAGGAGAGAGGCTGGGCCTAGTGGCTCATGTGTGTAATTCCAGCACTCTGGGAGACTGAGGCAGGTGGATTGCTTGAAGTTAGAAATTGGAGGCCTGCCTGAACAAAAGCGAGACCCCATTCTACTAAAAATAGAAAAAACTAGCCAGGCGTTGTGGCACCTGTAGTCCCAGCTACTCGGGAGCCCGAGGTGAGAGGATTGCTTGTGCCCAAGAGTTTGAGGTCTCTGTGAGCTGTGATGACACCATGGCACTGTACTCAGGGCATGGAGTGAGACTCTGTCTCAATTAAAAAAAAAAAATTTGTGAAGGGTCAGTAGTTCCTATAGCCATGTTTTTGTAGCAGTAGAGATGTGGCCAATAGATTCCTCTTGAACCTACCATAAATCACAGAAATAAATTAGTATATGATGGAGCTTACAGGGCCCTGATATTAACACTCCAATTTTCTCTAACAACCAGTTCAGAGATGAAATGAAACAGTAAGCAAGTAGAGAATCAGAATGTCACCTTTATTACTGGTAAAGTCACATTCTCCTTGAACTTGAGGGATGCAGGAAAGTGAGTATCTTAATATTGTATCCCAGATCTGGAAAGACTGAGCCAGTCCCAGGCAGCTGTGGACCACAGCAGGCCTTCCTATGAGCGGACTCCTCCCTGTCAGGCTTAGGGGAGGAGGGTAGGCAGCACCCAAGGAAAAATAAGAGTTTCACATACTTAGCTTGTCTCCCCAACTCAGTAATCTCAAAACTCACTCCATTTATGTGGGGCAGGAATAGGGATGGACACGGGTGGACAGAAGGGTGCTCCCCAAGAATTTGTAAATAGAGAAATTAAAGATATCCTTTGGGACTTAGACTAGCAAGGAGATACAAAAGATGATTGGAATGAAGCTTTGTAAAATCACCTCAATAGATAGCAGTACAGAGCACTGACAATGTGCTATATACTATTTTAAGCATTTTATATAAACTAATTTCATCTTTTAATCATCACAACAACCAGGTATGGTCGGTTAGATTATCATACCAATTTTATAGTTGTGGGAAGTGAGGCACAGAGAGGTGAAGTAACTTCACCAAGGTTGCAGAATCAGTAAGTGGAAGAGCTGGGCCATTTAAGCCCTGGCAGGCTGGCTGAGCTCCCAGAGATTAGCTTTTCAGGAGTTTAAAGGTGTCAGCCTATCTATAGCCCTATGTGTACATATGTCTGTGCATTCGTCAGGGGCTTGGCTAGCCTAGGAAGGGTGGCAAAGGGGAAGTGAAGCAAACATTGGCGCAGTGTCTTGGCCACTGTCCGGGGGTCGAGTGCTGTGGTTCGCACCAGTTGCTGGGGCAGCAGGTCTGCCCCTGTTGTCCGTGTAGAAAGCCCCTCTTGCTCTGCCTCTGCTCATGCTCGCCACTTTACCTCCTGCCTTAGCTATTGAGGAGAAAATGTGCTGATTGTTTTGAACCCTGATATTTTGGTGTCTTATTAACAATTTTCTGTTTCCTGTTGCATTAATAAGTTAAACATCCAGTTTTTCTATGTCAGTCTCTTGTAAGTTTGGTCAATACGAAATCATTGCACTAGGGCCTGATGATACTGATAAGCAAGTGATTGATGATAGTGATAATGACTCCAAGGCATCAGAAGTTTGAATTCTGTCCCCTATTTAAAGGACATGCCATAGAATAATCTGTTTGATCAGGTTTTTCACAGAAGAAGTTTGTAGGGTCATCTGGAAATCCAGATTTTCCCCGTTCCCGTGTAGCAGAGCATCTAATCAGTGCAGACCAGTCACTCACTATCATGGGCCAGAGTCATGGGGTGTGTGGGGCCGGCACTCCTCGGCTCCTCTGAGCTTCCCTGTCCTCATCTGCAGTTCAGGGTTAATAATACCTGTCTACTTTGTGGAGCTGCTCAGAGAGTCACCCATGGTGTTTGTCAAGCATTGTGTTTGACATAGACATGGTATACAATAGAAAACACCTGTTTTTTTTTTTTTTTTACTTAAAACATACCAAAGCAAATTATGTAACCAAAACATGTGCCCCTCTAATAGTCTGAAATTTTTTGAAAAAATAAAAAAAGTAGTGACAACACCCCCCCCCCCCAAAAAAAGAAGTAAAAAGAAAACTCCTGTTATTTTATTTTATTTTATTTTATTTTTTTGAGACAGAGCCTCAAGCTGTCGCCCTGGGTAGAGTGCCATGGCATCACAGCTCACAGCAACCTCAGACTCTTGGGCTTAAGTGATTCTCTTGCCTCAGCCTCTCACGTAGCTAGGACTACAGGCACCCACCACAATGCCCGGCTATTTTTTGGTTGTAGTTGTCACTGTTGTTTGGCAGGTCTGGGGTTGGATTCAAACCCGCCAGCTCTGGTGTATGTGGCTGGTGCCTTAGCCACTTGAGCTACAGGCACCAAGCCTGTTTTTTATTTTAACGGTTGTTTCAAGATTGTAGTGGTTTTTGGTCTGTATTTAAAAATAAAGATTGCTATAAACACAATAGCTCTTAAATAGCATCATAATCATGGGGTCCATTTTATATATAGATAATTGAATGAATATGCTATTTCAATAAGAATACATGTTATTGGAACATACCTTTTTGAATCTCCTTAAAATGTTTGAAAATGGTAATATAGCCTGAGCAACACAGCAAGAAAAAAATAGAAAAAAAATAGAAAAAAATTAGCCAGACATGATAGTGTACATCTATAGTCCCAGCTACTCTGGATGTTGAGGCAAGAGAATTGGGTAGCCCATGAATTTGAGGTGAGCTAAGATGCTGCCACTGCACTCCAACAGAATGAGACCCAGTCTCAAAAAGAAAAAAAAAAGATAATTTCTAACAATAAACACAACCCTTAGAAGCTAATGATACACATCTCTTAGGACAAGCATCTCTTGGGGTGTATTTTGCCATGATAGGAAATTACATTCTACAGAGAAGTCTAGTTAGATTTCATTGATATTCGGAATAGCTTAGTAGATGATGAAGGCTTTCAAAAACTTCTCAATCATAATAAAGTTTATTGTTTTATATTTTAAACTAACTATAAATGTGTCTTCTAAACATTGGAAATCCTTAGCTTGATGATGCGTCCAGTAATTAAGCGTGTGTGTGTTGTGGGGGGGAGGGGAGAGAGACAGACAGATTTTTAGGGGGGCAGTGCAAAATTCCACATAGGCTTCTGGCACCTTTTCTCCTTTTCACCCTCACTCCAAGTGTTGACGTGGACTTGTACAAATAATATTCCTTTGTCAATTATTTGTGGAAATAAGATATACCTGTTTACGAGCATGGGCTTAGAAAGTGGGGAGGGAAAGAGATGAGGAGGCGCTTTACAAATTTGTTTAGGATATGAGTAACAGGAGCTTTTCTTTTCTCTTCTTTTCTTCTAAAGCAAAAAGACATTACACTTGTAATATCCTATTACTCAGAATTGCTTTTCTGATCATGTACAGGTTTCTCAGGTTTCAACGCTATGTGAATTATGAAATGTATTTTAGTAGTTATCTTTAAAAGTAGTTTTGTTTTCCAAATAAAGGACCATAATCTGTTCTTTCTTCCAGGGGCACAAGAAGTTCTCATTGATCCAGGTACACGATCTATGTGCTTAGCTTTCTTTTGGTTATTTTTTTAAGTGCTTGTTTCATGGTGGTGTGAATGAATGGTTAAAATGTCTGGATTTTGATCTTTGGAACATTCTGATTTAAATAATCTTAAATCAGAACTGTTAAAAACCTAATTGTTTGGTCTTTGTTTCATGGGGCACCCTTTGCTATATGTTGTCTGTTGAAGAGGAAAATTCTTCCTCCAGCATGGTTAAGTCAATGATTTGGGAATTGTACCTTTAATTCTTTGAATGCCTCGAGCATGTGTGTGCTGTTTTGAATTTGTTTGTAGTAATGACTTGGCTCTGTTTCTATGGCTTGTGCTTTCTACAACATGAATTTGAATTCTCTTCTGCATTTTGTCTGTGTGTTCTTAACAAGGAAAGACATTTTGCATTTTTTACAGAGGCGGCGGGCTTTTCTTTCCCTCTTTTATACCTTCTGTAATTGATAAAACAAAAATCTCTTTATTACAGTGCTTATTTCATGATGAGCTGGATTATTTTTTGTCTTGATCAAAAGTAATAACAGTATAAATAAATTTAAAGAATGAAAAAATTTCCTCAATTGAAGGATAAAAATTGGATAGTTGTGTTTGCACAGGCTCAGTGACCAGCACATTCACCTCGTCCTGCGCCTGGATTCTGAAATGATGCTGGTCAGCTTTGCAGATTTCTGTCTTAACATTTGTGTTAAATTCTTTCTCTAGGCTAATGGATAGGTTTCTTGGTAGGGCGCATGGAAAGTGTGGAGGAAGGACAACAAATGCTTAGTCTTATTTTCAGGAGACCTGAGTTGCTGATGAGAAAACAACTTGATGCAGCTAGGTATATGGTAGGTTTACGTGTCGGGGAACCAGGGCCTCCCTCCACAAACCAGTGTCGACTGTATTGTAGGCTTACGTGATGGGGAACCAGGGCCTCCCCCGCAAAACCAGCACTGACAAAACCTCACATCAGTATTGACTGTGTTGCAGGCTTATGTGATGGAGAACCGGGGCCTCCCCCACAAAATCAGCACTGACAAAAACATCACTGTTGACTGTATGGTAGGCTTACATGATGGGGTACTAGGGCCTCTCTCCAGAAACCAGCACTGAAAAAAACTCACATCTGTGTTGACTGTATGGTAGGCTTATGTGACGGGGAACCAGGGCCTCCCCCACAAACCAGCATGGACAAAAACTCACATCAGTGTTGACTGTATGGTAGGCTTACGTGTCGGGGAACCAGGGCCTTCCATCCCAAACCAGCACTGACAAGAAAATCACATCAGTGTCGACCGTATGGTAGGCTTACGTGACGAGGAACCAGGGTCTCCCCCCACAAACCAGTGTCGACTGTATTGTAGGCTTATGTGATGGTGAACCAGGGCCTCCTCCCCAAAACCAGCACTGACAAAAATTCACATCAGTGTTGACTGTATGGTAGACTTACATGATGTGGAACTAGGGCCTCTCCCCAGAAATCAGCACTGAACAAAACTCACATCAGTGTCGACTGTATGGTAGGTTTACGTGATGGGGAACCAGGGCCTTCCCCCCAAAACCAGTGTCAACTGTATGGTAGGCTTATGTAATGGGGAACCAGGGCCTCCCCCCCAAAGCCAACACTGACAAAAACTCACATCAGTGTTGACTATATTGTAGGCTTAAGTGATGGGGAAACCAGGGCCTCCCCCCCAAAACCAGCACTGACAAAAATTCACATCAGTGTTGACTATATTGTAGGCTTAAGTGATGGGGAAACCAGGGCCTTCCCCCAGAAACCAGCACTGACAAAAACTCACATCAGTGTCGACTGTATGTATGGTAGGCTTACATGATGGGGAACCAGGGCCTTCACCTCAAAACCAGTGTCGACTGTATGGTAGGCTTATGTAATGGGGAACCAGGGCCTCCCCCCCAAACCAGCACTGACAAAACCTCACATCAGTGTCGACTGTATGGTAGGCTTATGTGATGGGGAACCAGGGTCTCCCCTCCAAACCAGCACTGACAAAAACTCACATCAGTCTCGACTGTATTGTAGGCTTATGTGAGGGACGAACTAAGGCCCCCCAGCCAACACTGACAAAAACTCACACCAGTATTGAAAGTATTGGTGTTGGGTCATTGCAAATTATTGGGCCCAGGCTGCCTAGTTACGCCTGATGTAAAATACTGAATCCTAGTCTGTTGATCACTCGAGTGCAGTGTTTTTCAGCCTTTTTTATCTCATGGCACACTTGAACCTATTGTTAAATTTCTGTGGCACACTTGAATTATGTTGATTAAAAAGAAAAGAGTTAAAGAAAAGAATATACTTACTGTGGTTTGAACTTCTTTCAAAAATCATTTAGTTAATGATCTTTAAAAATGTTTGTGGCACACTTAAGATTCTCTGCTTTGGTTGTAGGAGCATTAGATGTGTGCACAAGTAGAAGTGTTGGAACTATACAAAAAATCAGGCATTTGTTGAGATAAAAAGGGAATTTTTTTTTTTTTAAATTTCTGAAACTTTTTAAACCAAGGCTGTGTAGGAATGCAGTTAAGTTAAGAGAGCTGGGAGTAAAATTAAGGATGATTCTTAGGGCTTTTGTTATTCAGGGTTGTGTCAGGATCTTGCCATATAGTGAAAACCACTGGGAAAGAACCCAGAAACCAGTGTTTGGTGTGCGAGGCCGTCTTAGGTAATGATCCCAAATTAGAACAGTGAACTTGGCCTCTGCACAGAAGGCAGAGCACGGGCAGAGATGAGATGCTGTTCTCTTCGGTTCCTGCCTTCTAGGCAGCTCCTGTTCAGCTTGTGCCTTCTGGCCTCTGCTCTCAGGGGCCTTTGTATCGGGACTGACCTGCTATTAGAATCTTACCTGTCTTTTAAGCATTGGGCTCTCCTCTGTTGGCCAAACCCTGAGTGTGCTGGTCGGAGCTCCTAGGAGCAAAGCCTCTTCGTCTGAACAGCTAAGTAACATTCTTTCAGAAAACCCATTCACATGCAGCTGCAACAAAATTATATCACTTTAATTTTATCTTTGCATTTTAAAGGGATATGATGTTTGAAGCAAACTGTTTCAGAATTTATTTTATGCCCACCTTTCCTATAATTATTTCCAGAGCTGAGGGAGAAGAGTTGGAGGTCTTTGGCATCTCCTTCCATCTCTCATCCTAGGCACAGAGCTGCTCCTCCTGGCACTTCTAGCACTTAGGACTTTGAGTTCTTTATCTGCATTTTCAATGGAATGATTCTTTTTTAGAACTCTTTTTTTCTTGTTATTTCTAAACATTTCTTGTACCTGCAACAGCTACTTCAAGTGAAATGATCTTTTGGCTAGTTTTACTTCACTCAGATTTGCTTTTCCCATTTTCATGTTGAGGTGAGTGAGTTTCTTTCTATAATAAAAATTAGCAATTTAGGCTGGGCGTGGTGGCTCATGCCTGTAATCCCAGCACTCTGGGAGGCTGAGGTGGGTGGATTGCTGGAGCTCACAAGTTTGAGAACAGCCTAAGCAACAGTAAGACCTGTTCTCTAAACATAGCTGGGTATTGCAGCAGGCTCCTGTAGTCCCAACTACTCGGGAGACTGAGGCAAGAGAATCGCTTGAGCCCAAGAGTTTAAGGTTGCTGTGAACTGTGATGCCATAGCACTCTACTGAAGGCGACAAAGTAAGACTCTTACTTAAAAAAAAAAAAAAAAAAAAAAAATAGCAGTTTGTACTTACTGTGCCAGAGGCATTGTTCTTAGGTGCTTAAAAAAGAAAAGCCTTGGCTTGGCGCCTGTGGCTCAAGGGGCTAAGGCGCCAGCCACGTACACCTGAGCTGGCGGGTTCGAATCCAGCCCGGGCCTGCCAAACAACGACGGCTGCAACCAAAAAAAGGCCGGGCGTCGTGGCTGGTGCCTGTAGTCCCAGATACTTGGGAGACGGAGGCAGGAGACTCGCTGAGCCC
>CAUYRH010131822.1:0-15000 GCA_963574655.1 Perodicticus potto
TTCATGAGATTTTCTCATTTACTATGTGAAAATATTTTTGATACGTGTTTAGAAGTTTTCTCCTGACCCAATTTTTTTTTTTTTAAATCAGGCCAGTACACATCACATTTTTCTTTACCTTTTGAGCTATTAGCCATGGGGTGAAAGAACATAAATGTTCTTACCTCTATCAATCATTTCATGATCATTTCTAAATGATCAGTAAGAAAAGCTAAACTGTCGTGACAAAAATTTCTTTAACAGGCCAAATATTGCTATAGTAAAAATGGAACTCAGTCAGTAGTTCTTGTCATTTTTCCTCCTCTGATCTAAGGAATAGACTCAGGCCTATGATCAGACAGGATTCAGCTGCATGGAATTGTTGCAGACAGATAGAGGGGACTGATTTCTGAGAAGTGTAGTGGATTTGAAAAGCAGTGGGTTTGGCTTCCAAAATGTCACAGTTTCACCTACAGATTGAAAATAACATGACCACGATCAGGCACACACCAAAAATGATTTTAGGCAATTATTCTGGTAAGTTAAGCAAATCTCTCACTCTGTAAATTATTTGGATACTACAGCGCTCTCTCTCCCTCTCTCTCTCTTTCTCTCTCTCTTTTCCTTTTTTTCATTTGGCATGCCTGTATTACTTTTTAAATTTCATTCTGGGCAAAAATTTTGCACTTCTTCAAGCCCTTTCCAGTGGAAATACTCCAATTTGAAATCAAAATTCTCTACCCTCTGCCATTTGTTACCAAGTCCTGAGAGTGCCCCACACTGTCTTAAGCTTTATCTGGCAGAGTTGTTTGTAATGTTCTTTTCAGAGAACCGTCAAGTTCAGTTGAAAAGGCATAATGCAGAAGTTTAGTTTTTTTTCAAAGACCTTTTCTTTTCCCTATGATGATAGAGTAGAACAAATGTGTTTGTAGAAGTATTTTCCCAAGGTATGTGTCTGTGTTTGGATTTTTTTGCACCAACCAACCAACAAAACCTGTTCTGTTATTTCAGAGGAAGCTGCTCCTGGAGTTTATCCTATCTGACACCCTTTTAATTTTCCTCTCCACTTTTTACATTATCTACGATATGTATTTATAGACACAGCAAGAATTCATACTTATATTTCTCCTTAAATTGGAAAAGCAACACAACAAACATATTTAAGCAAAGTGGAAAACTACCCCTGGTCTCATTATACTAACACAACTATCTTCATGCTTGTTTTTTTCTCTTTTGTACACTCTTCACACTTGCACATTTGGTTATTTATATCAACAAAATTACTGAAGGAATGCAACATTCTACTCTGCCTTTAGTTTTTTATTATGTGATAACCTACATTTTCCAAGTCATTTATATATAATCATTGCCTTACTGTCTACATAATATTTTTATAAAAATGTGTGCTATAATTTGCTTAGCCATTTTATAATTGTCAGACATTTAGAGAAGCATAGAAATATTATTCTCTTTTTATTTGAATTTCAATTTACAAAAAATTTCAAAATGTTAATTTTACTGAGCCAACCAACAAAGGATTTTTATTCTTGATAAATGAATTCATATTAAAGTACAAATTAATACAACCATACATCCATTACATACACATAATTAAAAATAAATATATATTAAAATATACAAAATAGGTGTACTAAATTCAACTGATACTGACAAATTGTGATCTGATTTCACCATTACAGTTTTTATATTTTGAGAGAACTTTTCTCTCCCCACTTGAGTTCTTTCTCTCTACCAGGAACTTTAGTGTTTTCTGTATTCTTTTCTGTAAATAAATTCTGTCTTACCACTGGAAATAAAAAACAAAATGCCATGAAGGCTATGTAACAGTTTGATGAAAACATTTCAGATTGTATATGAAACCAGCACATTGTACTTCTTGATTGCACTAATGTACACAGCTGTGATTTAATTAAAAAAACAAAAAAAAACCAACAGTTTTTATATTTTTATTATTTAAATATGTATTATATATAAGCATAGTATTTCATAGATAAATAATGAGATATCATTTTATTTTATAATTTTCAAAATATGCTTCTTTTTGAGATTGATGATAGTGAATTAAAGTTAATAATCATTACCTGTTCTATACAGAGTTTTTTGTAAATTACGTATAAATGCTCAAATCCTTTCATTTAATTTTGAAAGTTACTCTGTAGATAAACTAGAAAAATTCCAAATCCCAAATTCATTTTTACCAATAATTCCAATGACATTCTGCAACAATAAACCAGAAAATCTTATTTCCCACTGTCTGTGAAGTATGAACAAGCCAGAACACATGGTTTGGGCAATGTCTTCTGGTTGTGAGAAACTGACAAGGTCAAGTTGCCTCAGGTAACCAAAGTTTCCTATCAATGTACAATTAGAATAAGAAACATGGTAAATTCCCACTGTAGCCCTACAATTAGTGTTGTTGAATAATGTATGAATCCATTTTATGTTCCTTATAATAGAATACTTAAAACTGGGTAATTTATGAAGAAAGAAAATCTCTTTCTTAAAGTTATGGAAGCTGGGAAGTTCAAGGTCAAGGGGACACTTGTGGTGAGGGCCTTCTTTCTAGTGAGAACTGTCTGCAGAGTCTCAAGGTGGCACGAGGTATCAGGTAGTGAGGGCCTGAATAGACTAACTATATTCTTCTTATAAAACCAGTGGCCTTACTCCCATGAAAAACTGTTAATCCTTTAACTTGTTATTCCGTGAATCCATGAATGTATTAATCCATTCATTGTAGAGCCACCTTTACCTGATTACCTCTTAAAGGACCCACCTTCAATACCGCCACATTGGAGACTAAGCTTCCTCTGAATTTGGAGGAAAAAAATATTCAAACCATAGAAAAGAGTATCATTCTATCATCATTGTCTAATAGAGAAAAATAGCTCTAATGCCCAAAGAGAAACTCTAGAAGTGGTCCCTCCGAAGCATTACTGCTGACAATCCAACATTCACATGATTCAGCTTCTACTATATTACCTCACACTTCCATTTCCTTATATTGTTGATGGCAACTATTTTCCCCCCATAGATTATTTTCCTAACTATGTTTATGCAAGGCTTCCACTGGCTCATTGCTCCTATTTAGTGTGTTTCTAAAAACATCCTTATTGAGATATAATCCACATAAAATCCACTGATTAATTTCTGTCTCTGTGGATTTGCCTGTTCTAGATACTTTATATAAATGTCTACTGAGGTTATTTATATTCAGCTTCTTTTACTTAACATGTTTGCAAGGTTGACTCATTTTGTAGCATGTGATATCACTTCTTTCCTTTACATTGTTGAAAAAGATTCCACTGTAGGTGAACTGCATTTTATTTATCCATTCATCAGTTCATGGACACTTGGGCTGTTTCCATTTTTTGCCTATTATGAATAATGTTTCTATGAACAAGAGTGTACATGATTGTGTTGGGTATATATCCAGGAGTGGAATTGCTGAGCTTCGTGGTAACTCTTTGTATGACCTTTTGAGGAACTCCCAAGCTGTTTTCTAAAGTGGCTGCACCGTTTTACATCTTCAGCAGTAATAGATGAGGCTTCCAACTTCTTTATATCTTTGCCAACCTTTGTTACTTTCTCACTTTGTGAGTCTAGCTATCCTAGTGCATGTGATGTGGTATCTCATGTAGTTTTGATTTGCATTTCTCAAATAACTAATGTCGTTGAGCATGTTTTCATGTACCTATTGGCCATTTGTACATCTTTCTTTGAGAAATTTCTGTTCAAATCTCTGGTCCATTTTTCAATTGTATTAGTATTTTTATTATTGGATTGTAAGAGTCCCTTACATAGTCTGGATATACATATAATAAGTTGCATGATTTGCAAATTTTTCTCCCATTTTCTGAGTTGTCTTTTCAATTTCTCCTGTTTTTATCCTCATAATCATTCATATTTATTAAGTGCTTCTTTTTGTTTTTTTTATTAAATCATAACGGTGTACAGTAATGCATTTATGTGGTATCAAATCAGCACATTTTGAATTTCTTAATTTCTATTAGACAAATTGAATTTTGATGAACTCTTATTTATATTTTATCCTTTAAGTTTTGAGGCCACAGGGGTCCGCAGAGCAGGCCGGTGGGGCTGGATGATCAGCGACCGAAGTGCTCTACAGTTCTCTCCTACTTCCTCCTGACCTCGAGTAACAACCATGTCATCAGAATCAAGCAAAAAACGGAAACCCAAAGTGATCTGGAGTGATGGAACTCCAATTGAAGGAAAGCGGAATCGATCTGACACCGACCAGGAAGGTAAATACTATAGTGAGGAAGCCGAGGTGGATCTGCGGGACCCTGGCAGAGACTATGTGCTATACAAATACATGTGCCAGGAGCTGCAGAGGCTGATGGCTGAGATCCAGGACCTAAAGAGCAGGGGTGGCAAGGATGCAGCAATTGAAATTGAAGAACGCAGGATCCAGAGCTGTGTGCATTTCATGACTCTGAAGAAGCTTAACCGATTAGCCCACATCAGATTGAAGAAAGGAAGAGATCAGACCCAGGAGGCTAAGCAGAAAGTAGATTCCTATCACCTCCAGCTCCAGAACCTGTTATACGAAGTGATGCACCTGCAGAAGGAGATCACCAAGTGCCTGGAGTTTAAGTCAAAGCATGAAGAAATTGATCTGGTCAGTTTAGAGGAGTTTTATAAGGAGGCTCCACCAGATATCAGCAAGGCTGAAGTCACTATGGGAGCTCCTCACCAGCAAATTCTGGGACGTCTCGACTGGGAGCTGGAGCAGCGAAAAAGGCTGGCAGAGAAGTACAGAGAGTGCCAGTCCAACAAGGAGAAAATCCTGAAGGACACTGAGGTGAAGAAGGAGTACCTGAGCAGCCTCCAGCCCCGTCTCCACAGCATCCTGCAGGCCTCCCTGCCAGTGCAGCAGTACCTTTTCCTGCCATTTGACCAGGCTCACAAGCAGTATGAGACAAGGAGGCACCTGCTGCCTCCCCTCTATGTTCTCTTTGTTCAGGCAACTGCATATGGGCAGGCCTGTGATAAGATGTTGTCTGTGGCAATTGAAGGCAGTGTGGATGAAGCCAAGTCTCTTTTCAAGCCTCCTGAAGATTCCCAAGATGACGAGAGTGATTCAGATGCAGAGGAGGAGCAGACCATGAAAGGCCGACGACCCACGCTGGGGGTTCAGTTGGGCGATAAGCGTAAGGAGATGCAGAAGAGGCACCCACTGTCCGTCATGCTCGACCTAAAGTGCAAAGATGACAGTGTGCTACACCTGACTTTCTACTACCTCATGAACTTCAACATCATGACAGTAAAAGCTAAAGTGACAACTGCCACCGAGTTGATCACCCCCATCAGCGCAGGGGACTTGCTGTCTCCTAACTCAGTCCTGAGCTGCTTGTATCCTGGGGATCCCAGCCAATCAGTATCAGTTTGATAAAGTCAGCATCCTGACTTTGAGAGACTGTGTACTTGACCTAGGTCACCCCTATTTGTGGGTACAGAAGCTGGGTGGCCTCCACTTCCCCAAAGAGCAGCCACCGCAGCAAATGGTGATCCCTGACCACTTGCTGAGCACCAGACACATGAAGACCACCATGAAACTGTTGAAGACCAGGGTACAGTCCCGCTTGGCCCTCCACAAACAGTTTGCATCCCTGGAACATGGCATTGTACCTGTCACCGGTGATTGCTAGTACCTCTTCCCTGCCAAGGTTGTCTCTCGCCTGGTGAAGTGGGTGACAATTCCCCACGAGGATTACCTGGAGCTGCATTTTACCAAAGACATCATGGAGGCGGGACTGGCTGGAGAAACAAATCTCTACTACGTGGCGCTCATCAAAAGTGGCATAGCGAAACTCCAGGCTGCTGTGGTGTTGAACCCCAGTTACCCCTCCATCCCACCCATTTTCCATCTGTCTCTGAACTGGAAAGGGGAGAAAACCAACAGCAATGATGACAACATTTGGGCCATGGAAAGCGAGGTGAATGTGTGCTACAAGGACCTGTGTGGCCCCCGGCCCAGCCACCTGCTCTTAACCAACCAGCTTCAGCAGCTGTGTGTGTTGTTGGACGTCTACTTGGAGACTGAGAGCCATGACGACAGTGTGGAAGGGCCCAAGGAGTTTCCCCAGGAGAAGATGTGTCTGCGACTTTTCAGGGGTTCCAGCCAGATGAAGCCATTTAAATATAACCATCCTCAGGGATTCTTCAGCCACCGCTGATCTCCCACCCTGCCCACATATGACTCTCTTTATTCTCCAAGGATACCAGCTGATTAAGTGTCACCTGACTAAAAAAAAAAAAAAAAAAAGTTTTGGGGCCACATATACGTAACTACTGGTTAAACCAAGGTTATGGAAATTTACTATATTTCATCCCTTGTTTGTATAAAATTCACTTATTTCTTCCTTCTTTTATGTACAGCTGAAAAATATTATGATATAATGTGAAACTATTTATATAAAACCTAAAACACACACAACTCCTCACCAGAGTAGACAGACTCTTTTATTTCCTGCTTCTAGTCTCAAATCAAATTTATATTTCTCTGGGTCAGAAAGAAGTTGAAGTTTTATTGCCTTAAGTAAATAAGAAATATGAAGTAAAGTATTAGAAATAGGGAAACAATAAAATTTTACTTTAAAAAATGAGAAGAGAAACAACCTGCATGGTAAGAAATTCATTTGCACATCATATTTTGTTTCATACTAAGAGTAAAGCCCTTTTTTAACAGTGAAGGGTGTTCCTTTCGGTCACCCAGTCTGCCCTCCATGAATTGGTGCTTGGATGGATGCCCATTATGAATACACAGACAGGGGTTTATAAAGTGACTGTGTTAATTAGAAACACCCCTCCTTTTTTTCTTAGAATGAAAGGATGTAGCTGTAGTAATAACTTTAAAGATTGAACAGTTATAGTCATTATTTTAAAGTATATTTTAATATAAAGAGAGGTAGACTGCCAGTTTGTGTTTGGAAAAATGCATTAAATTACATCAAATTACAATAGAAATATTGTGTAGTCATGTTCCTGGAATGGAGTTTTTAATAAAGGTCTCTGCAATCCAACAAATTACATGAATATCTGACTCTTCACCATCTCTTGAATTACTGACTACCTAGGCAGAAAAACACTGTTAGGAAGGTTGAATGTTCTTTCCTTTTAACTACCAAATGGGCTGTGGTCTATATCCTGGTTGTAATCCCAGAAGACTTCCTATCCAGTTTTCCTTATCAAATCCCTTGATCTCCTCACCTCATTGGGGGTCTTAGCCTTGAAGCACAGTAGTGATATTTACCAATCTTTATTGACAATAAAAATAGTTGCTCACTTACCAATTGAGGATGTAGGAGTTTTCTATATTTCTCATACTATAGGGTTTTTTTCACAGAAAAAATCCCTTTATTAGATTGAGGGAGTTTTATTCTATTCCTAGTTTGCTGTTAGTTTTTGCCCTAAATGAACATTGAAGATTTTCCAATTCTTTTGTATATATGATCATATAAATTTTCATCTTCACTCTGTTAATAGTATAAAATTGCAGTGATAACTTAAATGTAAAAATGACCTTGAATTCCTAGGACAAAGCCTACTTGGACTTTATAAATCCTTTTAATAATGCCAAAATCAAGTTATTAATATTTAGTGTTATATGTATGGTAATTAAGGTTAAATTAGGTCATAAATGTGGAGTCCTAATCCAATAGGATCAGAAATCTCTCTGTCTCTCAACGCACAAAGTAAAGGTCATGTGAGCACACAGCCTGTAAGTCCAGAAATGTGGCCTCAGAATCAAATTTACTATGCCAGCTCCTTGATCTTGAACTTGCCAGCCTCCAGAACTGTCAAAAATAAATTTCTGTTGATGGAGTCACCCAGTCAATGGTATTTTAATATGGCAGGCTGGCCAGACTGAAGTACTCACAGAATGTACTCCATGTGGTTTTAATTCTTTAGATGTATGAAGACTTGTTTTATAGCCCAGCATAAAGTCTACCTTGATGAACATATTACATGGGTCATTACGAAAGTTTTGAGATACACAAAAATCAATAAAGATAAAATCAATGTAGACAGAAACAACTGAAGACCTCCCAGCAACACCAATAAGCCAAACAAATTGACACTTGCATGGGTTAATCAAAAAGGGCTCTGTCAACTGTGTTTCTTGGAAATGAAATAATGGACCATAATACAACCCAATTCAAACCTTTCATAGTGATTCATGTATGCACATTTGCAAAGAATGAGATTCTATAATCATTGGGTGTAGGATTCTGTAGATATAAATTAAGTCAATATTTTTTATGTCATCAAAGTTTTTTTGATAATAGCTGTTTTTTTCCTAATTGCCAAGTGATTTGTTTAAAAAATAAAGAAATTACATCTCTCCATTTACTTCTTTAATTCTGTCAAATTTACTTCATGTAATTTGAAGTTCTATAAATCAGACTCATATACCTTTATCAACATCATATCAATTTGATGTGTTGATCCTCCCATAATGAAAAGTCCTTCTTTGTTCACTGGCAATACTTTGTCTTTAATGCCATAAGATATTAATATAGCAATTCTAAGCTTCATATGCTTACTGTTTATAACACATCTTTCTCTATGTATTTACTTTCAATTAGTTATGTTTACAGTACATCTGTTGTTGACAACACACATTTAATTCTTGGTTTATTATCCATTCTAACATTATTTTCTAGAATAGTATATTACTGGCTTTTGTAACTATGGATTGAATTAGATTAGGTATTTATTTATTATTTATTTTCTCATTTCCTCTTGATTTTTCCTTTCCTATATTCCTTCCTTCCTGTCTTTTTTGGGATTGTTTTCCTTTCTTCTTAAAAATTTAAAATTTCATTTTAGTAAACCTATTGTTTATGTAGCTATACATCTTTGAATTTTTTTAGTTGCTTTATTAGAATAGTGATATTCATCCTTAACTTTTTATAGCCAGCTTAGAGTTAATATCACACCACTTCATGAACATTTTCCAATCCTGCAATTTTATAGGTCCCCTTACCAATCCATCCTTTTAGCTAGTCTTCTCTGTACCTGTTCTTCCAACACACATTGTACATTCCATATGGTAACGTTATAATATTCCTTTAAATGAAAATATTTTTCTAATTCAGAGAAAAATAGCCTTCTATATTTTCTCACATATTTATTATTTCTAGAGTACTTCATTCTTTCCTGAAATTCTGAGTCTTCTCTGGTATCATTCTCAAGAATTTTCTTTAGCATTTATTTCTAATAGTACAGATCTTCTGGTAACTAATTCTCTATTTTTTCTTGACAATTTCTTTAACTTGCTTATTGGATAAAGAATTTTAGGTTGTTTTTTTTGGTTTTTGCTTTTTGGTTTTTCTTTCAGCATTTTAAAGCTATTGATTCATTGTTCTCTAGAATGATTCTGATGAGAAATCACCTATATGCAAAATCATATCGTTTCTGTATGTTTTCCTTTTTTTTCCCCAGTGGTAAGACAAAATTTATTTACAGAAAAGAATACAGAAAACACTAAAGCTCCTGGTAGAGAGAGAGAACTCAAGTGGGGAAAGAAAAGCTCTCTCCGCTTCTCTCCCGCTCTTTCCCTGTCTCCCCCTTTAGGCTTTTAGTCTGGGGGTATCTATAGGTGTATGGGTTCCTTGGCCAGGAAACAAATGAACACAGTCCTTTCCTCCAGGGGCAAGGTGAATGAATGTATCAATGAACGAACACAGTCCCTTCTGCTGGGGCGTTTCTGTATGTTTTCAATTGTTTTGGTTCATTGCAGTGCTTAAGTGTGATTTTTCTATGTATGTATTTAAGAGCTTTTAATTATATACATTTGTGTCCATCAACAAATATTGAAAATTTTTGAAATTATTTCTTCAAATGTCTTTTCTACTACATTCCCTTTCTCCTTTCCTAGGACTCCTTCAATTTCATATATCATACATGTGGGACTTTTGATGTTTTCCCACATATCCTTGTTATGTTATTTTGGTTCAATTTCTTTCCTTCTATTTTTCAAATTGAACAGTTTCTTCTTATCTATCTTCAACTTTACTGACTCTTTTTTTATATTCCATCTTCTGATAAACCCTTCTAATGATTATTACATTTCAGATATTGCACTTTTCTTTTCAGGTCTAGGATTTCTGTTTGGCTTTTTTTTTTTTTGGTAGTTTTTATCTCTCTTATTGGATTTCCTATCTCTTCATTTATTTCTTACTTATTTTCCTTTATGTCACTGAGTTTAGTTAGAGAAGCTGCTTTAAAATTCTTATCAGTTATTTCCCTCTTGGGAGAATTATATTTTTTCCTTGAGTTTTTGGTGACATTTTCATATTTCCTCATATGTACAGTGAGGTTTTAGACATATGATCTTGTGAAGAGGATTCTTGTTTTTTTTTTTTCTAGAAGGTATTAATTTGGCTGAATTCAAGCTAAAAACTTCAGATGCTCTGCATAAGGCAGCTGCTGAAATCTTCATTCAAGCTTTTAAGATTAATGAGAGTCTTTTTATCTTAATACATATAGTTTAGGGGTCAAACAAACATTTGGCAAGAGTTTACACAGTAATTTTGGTCATCTCTTCTCTGGCTGTTTAATTTTCAAGATCTGCCATCTTACTTTTCAGCAACTGTGTTTGCCCTGACCTCTATCCTCCCATCCTTCAAGCCATCATCTACATTTTATCAATCCCATATGACAGGGTAAAAATGTAAACAATGTACTTTCTCAGTGTCAGTTACCTCCTCTCATTGTCAATTCCTTTTAGAATTTACTTTCTTTAGTCAATATTTAGTGCTTTTGGATAATTATTTAATACACATATATATTTATTTAGAATTTATTATTCTTTTTTTTTTTTTCTTTTTTAAGAGACAGAGTCTCACTTTATCAACTTCAGTAGAGTGCCCTGGTGTCACACAGCTCACAGCAACCTCCAACTCCTGGGCGTAGGTGATTCTCTTGTCTCAGCCTCCTGAGTAGCTGGGACCACAAGTGTCCACCAGGTCACCCGGCTATTTTATTTTTTTGTTGTTGCAGTTCAGCCGGGTCTGGGTTTGAACCCGCCACCCTCGGTATATGGGGCCGTTGCCTTACTGACTGAGCCACAGGCATCTGGCCTGATTGGAGATACTTAATTATTAATGAAAGCCTACCTCCTCTTCAAAAACAAACAAAAAACTCCAAAATGACTCTCATTTGATTCTAATGTGCAGTCAGAATTGATCACCCCTGTCTTACACGTTAATCTCTCCCTTTTTGAAGTGGGACTAAGTATATTGTGCCTCAGGGTCAGTTTAGATTGTCCTATCTACCTACTACAGGAGAAAGATATTGAGAACAGATTATCAAAGTATTTCATTGTTTAGTATGCCTTATTCCTTTTAGCATAGCTTTAGGCTACTGGTATATGACTGATGACTGCTTCAGAAATTATTTAAATTCTGACTTCTTCCTTCTTTAGCTCAAAGGAATACTGTTATAAAGTATCCAGTTTCACTAAGAAACGATGTATTTTTTCAGATATAAAGCATAAGTTTTTCTATACCAAAAGCAATTAAAAACTAATAAATCAGTAAATAAATCACTCACCAATTAATTTAGTTATTTTAATAACCTGAGTTATCTGCCACGGTAAGGGAATAACGAGTAAAAGGATGAAGAAGTAAATGATTTCTCTTCTAGGGATCAGATAATTTACAGCATTTAAGAACACTTGAAATCTAGATTTTTACATAAAATCTTAAGAGTTGGTAGGATAAAGCCTAAACAACATAACGTCTCCCATTGAAAACTGTTCATCCTTCCAGATTTAAAATATATTTTTCCAGAAAAGATTCTGAAGTTGAGTTGTAGAATAATTTTGAGAGAGAGAAGAAAACAATGGAGATTAAAATCTTTTCAAGAACATTTTTATATTCCTTTCGAAAATTATAGAAAGAGGCATGCCAGAAGTACAACTTTATCTATATTTTTAAATTCTATTTTAAAATTATATTATTCTTCCTTACTTGCACATGGCTAACTATTGTATCAACCAAGGGCTTCCTATTTAGTTTGGAAGCTCTGATATTTTACTCAAAGCTCAATTTTTTAAATGATTGTTTATTGAAAAATGATGTAAAGAAAAAAAGTATGGGGTGGTGCCTGTGGCTCAAAGGATTAAGGGCACCAGCCTCGTATACGGGAGGTGGTGGGTTCAAATCCAGCCCCGGCCAAAAACTGCAAAAAAAAAAAAAAGGGCAGCACCTGTAGCTCAAAGGAGTAGGGCGCTGGCCCCATATGCTGGAGGTGGCAGGTTCAAACCCAGTCCCAGCCAAAAACTACAAAAAAAAGTGTGCATGTCATATGTCCATGGCTTGATAATTACTTTTAAAAATTGAATACAGCTGTGCATCCAGCAACCAGATCAAGAAACAGACATTGATCACTAGACCTCAAGATCTCTTGTGCTCTTTTCCAGTTAATACCCACTCTAAAACAGACTAGAATAACTATCCAAATTTCTATGCATTTGTTTAATGACTAGTTATATGAATGTGCATCATTTTTAAAGAAACATTTCATTTTAAAAGAGTGTTAGGTTTATGGATTATGGATTATTTCCTTCCTCAAACTGTAATGCAATGGGGGAAAGAATGCCTTTTAATTAAATGGTGCTTAGTCAGTTGATATTTATTTGAAAAAATTATACTATCAAGGGCCCAGTGCAGTGGCTCATGCCTATAATCCTAGCACTCTGGGAGACTGAGGTGGGCGGATTATTTCAGCTCAGGAGTTTGAGACCAGCCTGAGCAAGGGTGAGACCCTGTCTCAAAATTTCTCAGACTTTTCTTGTTTTTGATGATGCTGACATTTATGAATAGTACTGGTAAAATGTTCTGTAAAGTGTTCCTCACTTGAAGTTTTTCTGACATTTGTCTCATGATTTGACTAGGATTATGTGTTTTGGGGAGAAGAGCACAGAAGTACCATTTTCAAGATCGCATGCCTTTGGTATGTTATTACATATCAGTGTTGATGTTAACCTTGAGCCCCTGGATGAAGTAGTGTCTCTCAAGTTTCTACATAGTTACTGCCTCCCTCCTTTCTATACTGTATTATTTATGAGGAGGACACTTTCTTAGCTCATACTTAAGGGGTGTGAGTTATGTGCTACTTCTTGGAGAATTTGGAATTCTTCTACATGAGAGATTTGCCTGTTTTACCCTAAATACCATTTGCTTGTAATCCCCCAAACAAACCTATAGCCTCAAAAAGAAAAAAATACTCAGGAATAGATTTAACCAAGAAAACAAAATAGTTCTAATCTAAAAACTATGAAATGTTTCTGAAAGAAATTAAAGATGAAACCAATAAATGGAAAAATAGCCCAAGTTAATGTATTGGAAGACAGTATTGTTAAGATATCAATATTATACAAAGTGATATACAGATTCAATGTAATCCTTATCCACCAGGGATAATTTTTGGAAAAAAAAAATAGAAATATAAAACCAATCCTAAAACTCATGTGGAATCTCAAAAAAGATTCTGAATAACCAAAAAAGATCTTGAAAACAAACAACAACAACAAAAATTCAAAAGTATCAAAAGTAATAAAAAATAGTGTGTTACTGGCATAAAGAAAGAACAAGTCAATGGAATAGAATAGCAAGCCCAGAAACAAACCCTCACATATATATACGGTAAAATGATTTTAGACAAGAACACCAATACCATTCAGTGCGGGAAGGGCAGTCTTTTCAGCAAATTGTTTTGGGAAAACTATATGATGACATGCAAAAGAATGAAGTTGAATCCTTATATTATACCATATATGCAAAACAACTTAAAATCAATCAAAGACCTAAATGTAAGATTTAAAACTACAAAATTCTTAGAAGAAAACATATGAGAAAAGATCCATGACATTGTATTTAACAGTGACTTCTTGGCTATGACACCAAAAGCACAGGCAACAAAAATAGATAAAATGGACTACATCAAAATTAAACTTTTTTACATCAAAGATACTATCATCAGAGTTAAAATGCAATCCGGATGGATTGCAAATAAAATGTCTCATAAGGGGCTAATGTCCAGACTATATAAGCAAATCCTGAAAATAAACAACAACAACAACAAAATCAAATAAATGGAAAAACGATTTGAATAAATACTTTTTCAAAAAAAATAAGCAGATAGCCAATAAGCATATTAAGAGACACTCAATATCATTATTCATTTGGGAAATGGCATTCAAAACCACAAGAAACCACTTCCTAACAATTAGAATGACTATTATAAAATAACTTGAAATAATAAATGTTGGTAAAATGGGCACTGCCTGTGGCTCAAAGGAGTAGGGCGCCAGCCCCATATGCCAGAGGTGGCGGGTTCAAACTCAGCCCCTGCCAAAAAAATCTACAGAAAACAAACAAAAAAAACAAATGTTGGTAAAGATATGGAGAAATTGAGACTCCTTTGCCTTTTGGTAGGGATATAAAAATGGTGTGACCACTATGGGAAACAGTATAACAGTTCCTCAGAAAACTAAAGATAGAATTACCACATAATTCAAGAATTCCACTTCTGTGCATATACCTAAAAGAATTGAAAGCAAGGAATACTTATGCAGATATTCATACAACCAAGTTCATATCATCATTATTCATAACAGCCAAAGGTGAAATCAACTCTAATGAATGTAGACAGATGAATGTATAAAGAAAATGTGGTGGAATATCATTTAGCCTTAAAAAATAAAAATTCTGACATATGCCATAACATGGATAAACTTTCAGGACATTATGCTAAGTGAAATAAGTTAATTGAAAAAGCACAAGTACCATATGATTCCAGTTATGCAAGGTCTCCAGTCAAATTCATAGAGGCAGACAGGAGCATGATGGTTGACTAGAGCTAAAGTGAGGGGGAAATGGGGAGTTATGGTTATGGTACAGAGCTTTATTTTGGGAGGATTAAAAAGTTCTCTACACAGATGATGGTGTTGTATTTTCTTCTTGTTTG